>JAADVW010000016.1:0-138558 GCA_023335875.1 Elongisporangium prolatum | reverse complement strand
CACAAGAAGTCACTTGAGTGGCATCCAGACAAGTGGAGCGCCACTGACTTGGCGCCCTTCCGGCCTCAGGTACAGCGCATCCACGCACTGGTGACTGAGGCGTATCACCTGCTGCACGCCAACTTCAACCAGGTGGCGGCAGTAAATTCAGGTCCGGAACACTAATTTAGGAATAATCATGAACGATTCAGTATTTTTCTTACAGAAGAGTTGCCTAGTTTAAGGTGTTTCTAGGTTTCTGCGCTCTGAATTGTTGTCACCCGAAGGAAAGGAAACGAGAATCCACGGGATCCCCCCGATGGAGGCGCTACTGAGCATCCTGCGCGGCCTGCGCAATGGCGCGCACTACGGCACCAAGATTCGCGCGCCTCATGGTACGCAGATATTGGTCTCTACGCATTTTAGTGTAGCTGCTCGCATTGCGGGTTGGATGAAGATCTTAATGCGCTTCTGTCTCTAGCGTTCGTGATGATCTTTCTCTTTCAGAGCGGCACACTGCGCCAGAAGCTGCATGGCGTCGTGCGGTTGACGTACGAGCACTCGAAAAACCTCGCGCTCTTCGTCGGTATTTATAAAGCCGTACTGGCGATCCTGCGCACCAACCAGGGCCGACTGGAAAACGTGGATGCTGCTACACTCGCCACTGTGGGTAAGCCCTCATCGCATTGGCACGCTGCCGTGGCTGGTGGCATTGGTGGCTACCTCATTTGGGGCCGGTACTCGAACGTGAACTTCCAGATCGTGATGTATCTGCTGTCGCGCGTGCTGGTCAGCGTCGTCAAAGTGCTTGCCGCTAAGGGCTACAATCCATTCATGCGATACCAGTTCAAAGAGGTGTATCCGCTCTTCGCGACGGTCGTGTGGGCCAGCGTCATGTGGCTCTACGAGAACCAGGGCGCGACGTTGCATCCATCACTACGCAAGAGCATGGAGTACCTCTACGACGAGTCCTGTCGCTGGGAGAACGGCCTGACGGACTTCCTGCCATCTCCCGCATCCGCTGCCGTGTTTCTGCTGTTCTGGTTGAAGTTGTAGCTGTTTTCGAACCTCCGAGTAAGGCCTCCACCTGGTGGTTGCCAGCATTTATGAAGAGCAGAGGCAGGCGCCCAGCCACGATTTAATTGCTTTATCAGCTGTTCCGTGTGTCGCATGCGCTCGCATCTCCATCTGCTCCTGCTTTGACTGGTAAAGGAGGCGAGGTCCCCCCTCGAGGCGTCTCTCCCGCACTCGAGTGAGAGAGCGCGAACGAAACTTTTGAAGCTTGCTAAACAAGAACCCAACTCAACCGAACACACCGCTTTGTCCCCATGTGACGAAGACCTCTACAGTATTTGATGGTGCATGGAAGCAGGTACACTGTACCCAGACATGCGGCAGCCGTGCGCCGTTTTTGACGCTGGAGCTGTTGCCCGTGCGCCCTGAACGCCCATCCCAACAGACGCGCGTTTCTCTGTGCCTGTAATTCTGCTTTGTTAAAAATGAGTGGTGGTGTTTGGCTGCCGATCCCCAATCCCATCAGTAGGGTTGAAAGCAAGGGTTCAGTCCTGTCAAAAGCCGCTTCAGGCCACGTAGATTTTCACGTGCGTACATTTTCGACACAGACGTGTACGAACTGAACCTGAGCGGCTCTTTGTCTGGCGTAATTCGGAAGATGGTCGTACACTCATGAAACCACGGAACAATATTGGCCACCTGTACACTCGTATCTTTGCGTTTGGTTTTGTTTTATGTCTGCGATGTACGATGTACGCGCAACTGCACGTACACTTTGCGCCTGTAATCTGCGCACGAATTTGTACGGTCAAAGACAGAGTGGTGGTACGACCAGCTCACGATATGTTCGATGGCCGCCCTCACTATCGAGCCGTACAGTACGAATCAGGTGTTCACTCAAGTGTCGCTGAGTTTCAATCGCGTTGTGCGACAAGTGCCGAACAAGTTGAGCACCTTCCCCCTCGCTACCAAAACCCTCCTACAAACGTAAACGGGTCGTTCGAATGATTACATGACCTAAGCCCACCCATTTTTGATCCACGCCCACCCACCCGGATTCTGATTCTACAGAAAATATGGTGTAGTTTGTATGGTACGCATCCTCTGAGCTTGGGTATGGGTCTAACATGGGACTCGATCGGGTTGAATTGCAACGGGTCCTGAGAAAATGCGGGGCCAGGGTGCCCGTTGCTCGAACGAGCGGACCGAGAATCAAAGAGACGCAGGTGCGCGCAACGCGGGAGTGTCTCGGTAATGCGCAGCGACTGACGCCGCGCGCCATCTCCCGCTTCTCTTCCCACCCGCCGCTTCGATCTCTTGCCTCCGCCAGATCCGCTTTGCCGACAGCAGACAGTCCGCGCGCGCACCGGTGGCTCTTCGATTCGATCCTACACAGTTATCCCGAGTCTCGTCCTTATCCGTCGGAGCGTTTTGAATGGGTAACGCCGCTAGCAGTAGCAGCAGCAGCAGCAGGTTGTCCGGCGAGAAGCCCTCCTCGCACGCTAGTAGCCACGCATCCTTCGCGTCCTCCGCCTCCTTCTGCTCCACAGCAGTCTCCGAGCCCACGGCTCGAGAACGCGTGACTACGAAGAGTAGCAGCGGCGATATCGACGCCACAGCCAACGAACAGAAGCCATATTCGCTTTCAGAAGCTACGGTCTCTTCGAATGGAGACACACAGACCGAGTCACCGACTCTTTTTCAGACACAGCATCCAGCATCAGCAGCTAAGTCAACAGGAAAGACCGAGCACAAGGCCAAGAATTACAAACTCCCGTCCCCTTCCATCAGCTCTGCGATCTGGGACCACGTGACCAAATTGCCGCGATTCCTGCCCTGTGCTACACGCACATGGATGAATGACAACTCGCCGTCTTCGGCTTCTTCGTCCTCTTGCCGCTCAGCTGTGTGCGTGGACACCAAATACATGATTGAAGAACGCCATCGTGCCTTCTGGGAGCTGGTGCAGAAGATATTGGTGTTAAACGATGTGGCTGTAATGGTTCGACTTTTATTGGACTACCTGGCCACGCAGATGCCTGCCTACGCCAGTGCTGTGTTCTTGATTGATCAGAACACTCATATCATGTCACGCGTTCTGCGTGGTCAAGGTTCAATGGCCGGTATTGACCCTAGCAGAGGTCTGGTTGGTCACACTCTGGCATCCAAGGTGCCTATTTGTGTGATGAATTTTCAGCACGATATTATATATGATCGCGAGATTGATCTGCCACAAGAGATGCCGAACCAGAAGCTGTTTTGTGTTCCTTTGGTGGAAAACGGCAATGTTTATGCCGTCGTGGAAGCCACAACGAGCAAACCCAGTCGCAAGGAAATTGATGATGTGGATATGAAGGTACTGACGTGGCTGGGTCCTATACTGGCTGCGTGCATGCGTAAATGCATTGAATTTCACGATGTGTTGTTGTCAGAACGAACGCAGAAGGCATTGCTACACATCATTAGCTCTTCCGATACCGGCGATACGGTGCTAAATCTTGTTGATGGTGTGATCGCTGGTGCGTGCCACATCACAAAAGCCGAGCGAATATCGCTTTTCATGGTCGATTGGGAGACAAATGAGTTGTGGTCCTTGTCTTCATCATACCACGAAGAAACTTTGCGAGTGCCCATTGAAGGCAGTATTTTGGGTTTTGCTGCAAAGAACCAGGCGACGCTGAACATCTTTGATCCAAAGAATGACCCTCGCTTTCATGCGAACATCGACCAACGCCTAGGGATTGATACACGCTGTGCGCTTTACGTTCCGGTTGGAGTGCAAAATGGGAAAAGCAACAGAAGCAGTCGTCCCATTGCCGTTCTGGAGATTGTGAACAAGGAAGAAGGCCAGGAATTCACATTTGACGACGAATACGCGTTTGAAGCATTTTCTTGTGAAGTTGCAGTTATTTTGCGACGACGTACCAATGAAATCGAGTACATCAAGCTGCTTGCAGATACGCGAGCGGAGAAGGTGTTGGCCCAGCGTGCGACTAGTCAAGTGAATTTATTGGAAGCATACACATCATACTCTTCGATGATGAAAGGTCACCCTGCTGACTGTTTGCGTCATTCTTTCGTTAAGAGTCAATCGAAGAACTGCAGCCAATGTGCTCACGAAGAGTCACAGGAAGGCATGCCTGAACTACGAACGCCGAGGCGGCTTTACCAAATGCAAAGTTCCCCTGTGAATTCCATGACCAACTTTGCATCGACAGCGTTGCTTGGATCTTGGGAGTTTAATGTGTTCGCATTGGACACTGACTCATTGCCCAAGCTTATCGAAGACATGTATTTGAGTTTTAATTTGGATCGTATCTTGGACACTACGAAGCAGACGCTACGCAATTTTATTCAGGTTACGAAACAAAATTATCACCCGAATCCGTTTCACAATTTCACGCACGCGTTTTCAGTGGTTCATGCGGCATATTTATTGCTCAGTACTACTAGTGCTGCTGAAATGTTGCTTCCGATGGATATCGCTGCGTGCATGATTGCCGCCTTATGCCACGATGTAGATCATCCTGGACATACGAACTCGTTTGAAATTATTTCCGGCTCGCAGCTGGCGTTGCTTTATTCGGATGAATCCGTCTTGGAGCATCATCATGCTTACACAACGTTTCGCATTATGAACAAGGAAAAGAATGCGAACGTGTTGCGTAACTTATCAAAAGCAGATTATCGGCACGTGCGCAAGATGATCATCACGTCAATTTTGGGGACTGACATGGCGAACCACTTTAAATTTTGTGAATTGCTGGAGAAAACACTGCATCCATCTGCGCATCATTTGGAAACAAATCCGATGTCGGGCTCGAAGCGTGATCTGATGAGTGGTTCAGAAAACGAAGCTACTGAAATACATCATGTGGTTCGCGAGGCAGTTGCAAACACGCCCAGATCAGGGATGTATGGTAGTATCGCCAACGCCTCTGCGGTTCAAATCCCAATGAAGCCCGCGTGCTATCGTCGTCAGGGGTCGAGTGGATGGGTTTTTACAGGCACCGTCGATGAACGCTTCTTCTTAGTAAAGACCCTGGTGCATGCAAGTGATCTGTCTGGCCAAGTTTTTACGAAGCCTGTCGCGCTGAAATGGAGTAACATGATCGCAAAGGAATTTGCGTATCAGGCGCTTTTGGAGCAAGCTGAAGGATTGGCTGTCTCCTATCAGCACTTGGATGATCCATTAAAGATGGTGGAAAGCCAACTATTCTTCGCTCAAAAGATCGTGTCTCCACTTTGGGATTTGATGTATGTGATGTTTCCTGAACTTGACGTTTGCGTCCAAAATTTGGCTGATAACGTTGATCACTACGAGCAAGAGTTGGAGCGTTTGAAGCTTCAGTATCAGCTCGACGAAGAAGATGACGAGGAAGAGGAAGAAATCGAAGAAGAGTTACCAGCAATGGATCCTGCGAAACCCAGGGAATCAATGGTCCGTCGTGAGTCAATACTTCGCCGAGATTCGGTTGCCCGAAGAGAGTCTATGTCAATTGGCCGCAGAGAATCTATTTCAATACTATCTGGTGAAGATGAAGGTCTGGCTGTGCCCGGATTGGCTAGATGTACTCCTGCCAAATTCAACTCGTTCCGCTCTACTTCAGATACGTTAACTGAAGCAGAACTGATCGATGCAAGAAATGCTGTGTTTGGAGCAAGTGCTATTGAAGCTGTGAAAAAATCAAGACGATCTTCGAGTTCTCGTTCCCGTAGTGGTTCATCGAGTTCAAACTCATCGTCGGACGACGACGATGTTGATGTTGTGGAAGTGGTAGACGCGGACCCGAGTCATTTTTTGTTGTTCCAAGATTCTTGAGGTCTTTTGGGAATGCTTTCGCCACTGACAAAAAAAGATATGCCATGGAAGATATAGTATAATAGTTTATGAGTGGGGAAGAACAGACTGACCATGTGTGAAGCAATTTGCATTTGGGCAAGCTCTGACCACGATCGTAAAGAGACATAGAGAATCTAATATGGTTGTGATTTAGAAAGTCTTTGGCTTTTGTTTCATTCGAGTTCAGATAGATTGTCTAGTGGCTCGCAATTAGTACACTGTTTTCTTTTGGCATTGTAATCGTGAGAGCAAAAGAAACCTCCGCAACGAGAGCATTCCAGCCCTTGAGAGAAAAACGCAAAGACACTGTGGCAAGCAGCGGCGTTGCAATACCATTCGGGGCGATCTGGGAACTCTAATGCCTTCTCCACGATCGCTGGTCGGAACTGATTCTTCCCATCGCGATTGGGTTTCGACATTGGTGGGGATCCGTTTTTTCGGAACCAAACCGAGAGTTGGTCCAGCACATTAGGCTCTTGCTGGTCCACCGCTGACGACGTCGACGAAAACCCCACAGGAGAGTTAATAAATACAAACGAGGACGACTCGGAAGCGCTGCGACTGAGAGTATCACGTTGGCTGCCAAAATCGAATGATTGCCGACTTGCCGGTGTGGCTGTGTAGCTTGCACTACGATGGCGACAAACAGGCTCCTTGGGAGGATCAAGCATGTCCATGTTAGCCGGACTCGACGCTACACGACGTGGGGCACTCGCATCAACCTCTTCATCGTCTTCATGTCCATTTTCCAGTCTTTGCTCCTTAAGTTCATAATCCCGAGGGCATTGGTGCTTGTCGATGCACCGCGAGTGCGACCGCCGGCAGTAGAAAAAGCGACAGCGCCGACATCGTTCTTTCGCAAACGTGAGTTTCTCGAACCGTGAATTGCAGAACAGGCAAATGTCCTTTTCGAGGACGAGTCGCGCAGCAGTTGTATCATGATACGTCCAAAGCTTGGCTGTCTCCAGCGGTGTGTAGCCAAGCGCGTCTTCGCTCCATCGACCACCGGGAATGAATCGGTTAGCGCCGTAGCTGAGAAGTAGGCGCACCATGTCAGGCTGATTGCGAATAATGCTGAAATGCAAAGGCGTCAAATTTGTATCATCTGTGTTGTCCACATCGGCACCACAATGCTCGATTGCAAAGCACGCAATTGCGACTTGATTAAACCAGATCGCAAAATGCAGAAGCTCGTTGGCTAAAACAACGCGATGAAGGGATGAACAGCGCCCACGACTCCGCATCTGCTGCTGCCAAAACTCGGATAGTTGCGCAAAGTTGCCGATCATGACCGCATGCGTTATCGGCGGAGGAAGCGTGCGATGGAGGCCGAAAGATCTCGGAGGTGTTGGGTACGCACTACACTCGTTAATATGCGAGCTCAACAGGAAATGAGTTCGCGCGATATTCTCCGTCGTGTCTTCATTTTTCACCAACGAATTTGGAGCAAACAAAAGCGCTTGAAATACAGCCTGATACGGATCCAACTGACGTACGAGCGGCTTGAATTCCTTGAGGAAATCTTCAAAATGCATGCACATGAGCGTTGATTCTAAAAGCTATACGAGACTGTGGATGAATATGCGCAACCACTTCATGAGCTCAAAAACAGATGCAGACTGCTGTACCTTTAAAATGGCGAGCCCCATGCGAAGGAAAATGTCTTGTACACCAATGAAAAACATGTCGAAGATTGCGCACGCGAGGTCTAGTTTAGTAGATAGCGAGAACTACACCAGCAAGTAAATCCAATGAGCGAAAAGGTTTCAATATATATGCATCAATATCCAACGACACACGAACCAGTGTTGTGAACCACTCGATGCCGTACATCGGGATTGAAAACCCCTGTGCATGCATATGCTGGTACAGATCTGGAAGTTCTTGCTGAAACATGCGATCGAAATGGTGCAAGTATTCGTCTAAAAATGTCGAGCTGCGTTGATATATCTAGGAAACACAAAGAGTCGTGTTAGTGACACATCTGCGTTTGCTTTCGCTGCTGTCTCGACTCACTCGTGCAAGGTGGCGTTTCTTGAGAATGTAGAGAAACAGCGCGTACGCATCGGCTTCTTCAATGCCTTCGACCAGAAACAGCGCCGCAATGAAGTTCATGCCTTGGCAGTAGCCGTTCTCGGCTTCAGCGAGTGCGTTGAGCACGCGAAAAAGCGCGCCATGGTTCTCAGAGATCTCATCGCTTGGCCTGGGGCCTTGCTCAAAGATGCTGAACGTGCGTGTAACATCGCGCTGTATCGTGCTCGAGCACTTGTAGTCGGCCGTCGCAATCTGAGATGGCCAAGCATCAGTTCTCATCCAGTATACATCTCATTCATACAAGTGACGTACCAAGTGGTAGATCTCTCGATGACGCTGGATGAACTCCATGGGCAAGCCCTTGGTTTGCATCCACGAGACGCCCTGCGTGAGTCGGATCAGCAGTTGGCGCTCCGCTTGGTTTGAGAAGTTGAACTGCTTGACCACATTGCGCCAGAACCACTGCCGCTTCAACACTGTCGCAGGAATGGCTGTGTCTGGATTGTTGTCCTTAGACGATAGACTTCCGGGTGTTGCTGGTGGTGCACGCGAGCAGCTGCAGAGCTCCGCGTCTTGGAGCAGCAGACCAGTGCTGGTAGTGGGCATTGGAAGCAGTGAGGAGATCAAGACACGGCAGGTAGAGGGCCAATGCAGAGCGTCTGGGCAGTTGGGCACTTTGGTACACGTTCTCGCGCGCCGTTTCCGATGGGGCGGAGTTTCATCATTCTTCTCGTATGTTCCTCATTTCAACCAATCACACGGCCTTAAGAAACTTCAACTCGCTAGCATTGGGTGAAAATCAGGGTTTGACCCTATAGAGTGGCCCAGATACACGTCTAGGCCGATAGATGGGTCCTTCCTTACGTTGCCTTTGCGTGTGGATCGCACGTCATTGAGCTCGTGGCCCCAGACAAGAGGATGCCCGTCGAGTCGGCGCGTAAGACCAGCAGCGTGGACGAGGCGCCGTCCGTGGTGGCGCGCTCCACAGAGCAGCCGCACTTCAACCACCTCAAGCCGCAGGTCGTGCGCATTGAGGTGCTGGGCGACGAGAAAGTGGGCAAGACGTCGCTCATCTGCTCGCTCGTGTCGCGCCACTATAGTGAGAAAGTGCCGTCCGTGCTGCTCAACGTGCAGATCCCAGCGGAAGAGAGCGACGAGAATGTCGTCATCTCGATCACTGATACCTCTTGTACGTGGAGCCTGAGGAGAATGCAGCTAATGGATCTGCTAATGAGAATGTGCTTGCTGAACAGCGCGGGGATCCGATCTCGTGCGCATCGCCAACGCCACCAAGCGCAGCGATGCGATCCTGCTAGTGTACGACCTGACGCGGCCCGAGACGTTCCAGCGCTTGGACCGCTGGCTCGAATTCATCGCCAAGCACAAAGAGGTCTCGGTCGTGCTCGTGGGCAACAAAGTGGATGCCACTGGCGCCATCTCCCTCGCTGATGCGCCGTACGCGAACAAGATCGCGCGCCTGATAAAGACCTACCCGGTACGTCGTAGACTGAGATTCTATGCTGAGACAGGACTGACCTGGATGTGGCTGCAGTTTGTCGTCAGCAGCCTCGAGTGCTCGGCCAAGAACTTTGCTCAAGTCGCCAAGGCGTTCTACCATGCGCAAAAGGCAGTTCTGTACCCTGTGGCACCACTCTATAACTCCAGCAAGAGAGTACGTGTGGTGACTTGAGCATGATGCTTGCGTTGTGGAGTAACGTGAGACTGGGTGTTGCGTAGGAACTGCAACCCAACTGCCTCAAGGCGATAAAGCGTACGTTCCGCCTGTACAACAGAGACCGCACTGGTATTCTGAGTCGTGAAGAGCTGAACGAGTACCAGTATGACTGCTTCGGCATGCGCATGCTGGCTGCCGAGATGGACACCATGATGGAGTTTCTGAGTTTGGAAGTTCCCGATGGTGTTGCACCGAACGGCCTATACCTCAAAGGGTTTGAATACTTGTGGCAATTGTTTATCGATCGCAGTCGACCTGAATCCTGTTGGCAAGTGCTGCGGACGCTCGGGTACTCGAATGACCTGCGCTTGGAGATTCCTCCCGAACGGATTCGACTGATACCGAAAGAAGGAGAGCAGTCAGCGCAACTGTCTCCTCACGCCGTAGAGTTTCTTTCGAACCTTCTCCGTCAGTTCGATGCAAACAAGGACGGAAATCTCAGTGAAGAGGAGATCGAGGACATTTTCTCCATCTGTGAAGACAATGCTGCTCCGTGGACAACGTGTTCAGCCATTTCAGCTCCACTGTTGTACAAATCCACACTCGTGAACGGGCGCCCGTCGATGTCTCTCAGCGCTTGGATCGCATGCTGGAGCTTTGTCGCACAAGAAAACCCGGAGAAGCTATTGGAAGTGTTTTTTTACTTAGGCTACAACGACAAGCTCTTCCCCGCGCTCGAATTTGTCAAGTACGTCATTTTGAACTTGCTATTCATGCTATCACTATATAGTTGCAACAGCTAATTGATAGATTTGTAACATAGGAGTCGAAGTCTCACACGTCAAGCCACCAAGATTGAGCGCAACATGGTCACGTGCTACCTGTTGCGTGCACATGAACCTGGAATGCGTCGTTTGTTCGACGTATTTGTAGGTCGAAAAACTGACTCTGGTAACAAGACGGAGGACGAACAAGATCAGATTCTATTCCGAGCTGTGAACGCCATGTTGGATAAAGATGGCATGAAGTATCTATTGGTATGTCTCGTTCCAAGTTGAATCGTGGCGGTCGTCTCGTTCCTATTGAGGTGATATCTAATCTGATCTCTTATGTAAATGGCAGATGACGGAGCACGTTTCTGACGATGAATTGGAGAAGTCGGCCGACGTGCTGTGCCTACTTCATAATCCCATGGAGCCTGAAACGTTTAATGCGGTTGTGGAGCTCAACAGGTCGTTACCGGAAAACATTCCACGCGTGCTCGTTGGGATCCTGCCAATGGGAGTAACGATTTCTGCTGCCATGGACGATGAAGCGGAAGCGCTGCGAAAGAAGACTTTTCCTTTGTCGCTTCGCTGTGATGACGACAAGAGCATTAATCACGCCATTTCGCAGTTGGTGCGCACTGCACTGGCTCCGTACGTAGCAGCTGTCACTTTCCCTTGAGATTGAGTTCAAGATGCTGATCGTGCTGTGTCACTGCTTTTTATAGACCGCGCAACGGCCGTTCCAAATCTTCAAGCAGTCGTGGTGTGAAAGTCTTGGGCCTTGTGACATTTATCGCCACAGTGTGTGGAGGCGTTTACATTGTCAGCCAAAAGCGACCAGAATTGCTGCCGGACTCTGTGCGCAAGTTGCTGGAGCAGAAGCAATTGCTGCAAGCTCTGCGGTAGACGGGAACGCTCGTGCGAAACACTCTTGATTGCGCTCGTTTTCTCATCGAAACACTCGTGTGTTTGCGCTCATGTTTTCTGTCGAAACAAAGATGTTGACGCTGTCGTTTCCCCTAAGATCGTGTTGACGCAGCGATATGCACCCATTTTCCCAATTAAATTGGTATACACATGTCACAGATTCTTCGCGTCGAACATAAAAACCCAGATTAATTTATCCGATCAAAGTTTCAGTATTGTAAAACCCATCCATCCATTCAGTTCGGGAGTAATCATTTGATTCATCCAATCTGATGATGATGACGCAAGCTTAATTAAACGTCTGATCCGGCAAGATTACGGCCTGAAGAGTACCGTAAATAAAGAAGGGGCCAAAAGGCGCCCGCCCACCCGCCGGCCTCCCTTTGCCTCAGTCCATTCCTCAAGCGTCCATCTCTCCATGAAGCTGCGACGGTCAACCCAATCGCCCAGCGTGCTCATCCCTCCCAAGGAAGAACAAGATCCGGAGCCGCCGCTGAGCGCGCGATGGCTGTTCCTGCTGCTGATGGCTACCGTTGTCTTTGGCGCCTTCACGCTGTTCGTGGCCACCGAAATTCTGCAGCATCGTAATCGGCACCAACTTTTTCAAGACGCGAGCATGCGCGATGCTCTGGATGTGCGCCATGCGGCTGTCTGGGTTCTGGTGTTCGCTGTGCCAGTCACAAGCATCGCCGCCTGGTTCCCAATCGGCATCACGCACCTGTCGTCAAACGGCATCAGCCTCCGGTCGCCGGTTCTACGCGCATCTCCCGTGAAGGACGATTCAATTGCTCAGGGCAACCGTTACTTTCGCATCTATCAGACGGCGGCGTGGACGCTGTACTTCATGTTCCTGGCCATGGTCGTGGCCTGCATGGCCAGCGATCTGCCCGTTTGTGGCTTTGGCTACCGCTCGTGCATGACGGTGGCTGCGTTCCTCGCTGAAGCGCTTGTGATTTCGTCTATATTGGCTTTGGAACACCATCCCAACCGTAACAACCGCCCGACCAAGCGAGGTCGTGCCATGGGTATCGTGCATAACTATAGCAACATGCTGCTGCTGGTCGGCGCTATCGTGTTAGCTGGTGGCTCGGAGTACGTCCGCTCAATTGGTGTCGAAAAGCACTACTCGCTGAGCTCCGGTCTTGGCTCACTGGCACTCGTGACTACCGCCTTGTTCAACACGTATGGCCTTGGCGGGCTGCTGTCCATGCAAAACGGCTGGCGCTTCTACCAGCCGTTCATGGGCGGCACCAAGTACGTGTGCTGCCAGATGATCTCATGGACGTGCTTTGGCGTGGGCGTCTTTCTCCAGGGGCTCTACCTGCTCTCGCTCGTGATTGTCGAGGTGGAGCTCTTCGTGGGCGCCGTGGCATTTGCTGGTCTGCTGTTTATGATCTCGGAAGTCGTGATGATGGCCTCTTTAATGGTCTTCAAGGACACGCCGACGGAGCAGCAGCCAGTCTCTCAGCCTGAGCAACCCCCCAGCAGTTTTAACGACCGACTCCAAGCATTTGCGCAAGAGTGTCTTGGTGCTGTTGTCGTGAGTCTGCTGGTGAACGTCCAATGGATCCCTGGCGCGCTCTTCTTCGTGCTCTTCGCCACGTGCCCCGGCACCGATCTCGCTCCCAAAGAGGTCGTGATCTACGGCTTTCTGGCTGTGCTGATTGAGTTTGTCTTCGTCGCAACTCGAGCTGTGGCGATCTTCCTGCAGTCGCGAGAACGGCCGGACGTCGTCAAGAACTGGGTTTACCACTGCAAGTACATTGTCTTGCAGGGCGTTGGGGCTGCTATGCCTGCTGCCATGACTGCGCACTTGTACATGCAGCAGCACGACGCGTGGATCCCGTTCGCTCTACTCACATCCATGCTGTACCTCTACGTGTCTTCGTACCGTGGCCAGCCGGAGCAATCCGGCCATCGCATGCGCAAGAGCTGGGTGTTTGGTCAGAGCCGCCTCATGAGCATCGTCGAGTCGTATTTCAGCGGCCAGATCATCCGCATGGCGGAACTGGACCCGAACCAGCCATACATCATGGCCTTCCACCCGCACGGCATCATGGCAGTCTCGGTCATGTGGATGCAGTTCACCAAACAATGGCGAACGCTTTTCCCTGACTTCCACGCCCACATTCTCACTGCCAGTATCCTGCACCAGATCCCACTCGCTCGCGATGTGCTGCAGTTCTACGGCGGCCGAGAAGTCACCAAAGCGGCCTTTGTGGCCACGCTTCAACAGCGCGAAAGCGTCATGCTCGTGCCTGGTGGTCAGTCCGAGATGCTCGAGCAGCGTGCTCGCTCCAAGCAGGTGCGAGTGCACACTGGCCACAAAGGGTTCATGCGTCTGGCCATCGAACACGGCGTTCCATTGGTGCCTGTACTCAGCTTTAAGGAAGGCGAGACGCTGGACAACATCCGAGCGCCAGTGATGCAGAAGTGGTCTGTCAAGACGCTGGCGTTTCCGTTCCCGTACTTTCCCTACGGCCGTGGCCTGCTGCCGATCCCGCGCAAGATGGACATGACGATCGTGGTGGGCGAGCCCATACACGTGAAGCAGATCGAGAGCCCGACCATGGACGACGTGAACCAGGTGCATGAACAGTACTACGCCAAGATCACCGAGATGTTTTACAAGTACAAGCACCAGGCCGGCTGCGACGACTATGAGCTCGTGCTGATCTGAACTCATTAGGAGTCAGCTCTAGATCATTAGCCTCTCGTCTTAATAATACTGTACATGTATCTACCAGATCTCACATCTCGCTTCTTTCAATCCGATTCGATTCACTCTGCACTGAGTTTTCTTTGTTGACCACGATTGGAAGAGTGAACGATTCAAAAACTTGTTCATTTGTTGGTTCAGGAGGTTAAAACTCCAAAGAGATGTCCATTTTCACATGCATCGACCCACTCCATCACTTGGAAAACACAGGAGTGAGCGCGTCCAAGCGGTTCCGGCGCTGCGAGGGCTCCGGAAATTGGCGCCAGAGATCCTCTACCTTGCTGCGCTGCTGGGCGAGCTCGGAGGGAATGGAGCGAGCGAACTTGTCCACGTACAGATCCCACATGTTGGTGGGCACTACGGAGGCGTAGGCCAGGAAAATGCACTGGCGCCAGCTCGCAAGGCTGCTCTCCCAGGCCTTGAGCAAGTCCGCATTGGATGGAGACTCACTGAGCTGGACTGAGATCTCTTGCACGCTTTCGTAAATCGACTCAAACGCAGGCTCGCAGCAAACAGCGTGATAAAATGCCATGTCGAACGGCGGCAGCGACCCATTCCAAGCAGTTAGCCGGGTCTGCAAAGACGGAGAGAGTTCGGAGGCATCTTCTCCACCAATGGTGGACGTCTGAGACGCGTCCGAGTGGTCTGAAGACATCTTCGGCGCTGCAAAGTTCTGTGTATAAGCAATGCAGTCCTGTTTGCTCGCGGGAATGCTTTCAAACGCTGTTTTGCCGAGCTATTGGCGTGTAAAGACAGATCAAAGTGCACTAAGTAATGAGTACCCAGTGCAGCGAACAAGGAATTCAAGCATACCGAGTTCGTGAGCGTGACGTTGACCTGCTTGCTCTGCATCACAGCCTGGAGCTTGTCCACAGAGACAACGTAGTTCTGACACAGATAATGCAGTGGCGTGCTTCCAATCTGAGCCGCACGACCACAAAAGGTCAGTCCACATGTCCATTCAGCCTCTAGCATAGATTTTCTCACATTGTTCTTGAGATTGGGATCCGCTTTGTGACGAAGCAGATCCAGGATCATAGTCATAGTGACAGCGCTATTCTGGCACAAACTGTGGAACGGTGTGGTCTGGAACTACGGGAAGCACAGTCAGCCTCCATCGTTCCACTGTACAACGACGACTGCAAACCTCGTTCTGCATGTTCGGGTCAGCCTTTGCTGATAGTAGTGACGACAGCAAATGCTCTGTAACGTAGCTGTTCTCTGCGAGATAATGCAGCGGAGTGTTGCCATTCTACCCGCAATAGGAGACAAGAGTCAGTTGAATGACAGCAGCAGAACCGTCGAGAGAAGTGGCATACTCCATCGACACCGCTCGGTTGAGCGCGAGCTTTGAGGAGTGTTTCAACCGCCGGCAGAGTGACCGATTCGTTCTCACACAACAAATGCAGCGCAGTTTTGCTGTTGTCCTGTTAACAGGCACGTCAATATCTCCATCGCTACAGACCAGGTAGCAGACGTACAGTGGTCTTGGCATTGATGTCTGCCTTGGCGTTCACGAGGCTTTGGATGCTGGTTGCCAGATCGCCGGTCTCCACGCCGTCCTTGTTCTTGCAGAGCAAGTGCAGTGCACTCCAGCCGTTCTGTCACCATGAGGAATGGAGTCAGCGCTTAAGTACAGGCGACTATATGAGGGGGAGTAAGCGCCGCACCTCATCGACAGCGTTGACAGGCACTCTGATACGCAGCAGGCGCGAGATCGCTTCGGCCCGCACGGCATTGCCCACCGACTGATTCGCGCACACATACTGCAGCGGCGTCCAGCCGTCCAGCACGAGCGTCTCGAAGGGTGTGCTGCTACCACTGACCAGCACACTGAGCGCTTGGTCCAGTCGCGACAGGTCGCAGGAACCCTGCACTTCCTCCCACAGCGCAGTCGCGTGCTTACTGCTCATGCTGCCAGCTTGAAACTGGGCAGGTCCGTATCTAAACCCCAGCAGATCCCCCCGAGTGAGTGACATCCTGATCTGTACCACTTTTATGGGCACACTGCCCTTTTCGGAATCGCAATCCAAAGAGGCAACCAAGATGGAAGACCCGGCAACCTGCAGCGATCTGAATGCGTTCCGCCTGCAGCACGTGGATCTGGAAATGGACGTGGACATGGACAGCAAGCGCATCCAGAGCCAGGCGCTGCTGCGTGTGCGACGCTTGACCAAGGGAAACAGCGTCCTCCAACTCGACGTCTTCCATCTGAGCATCTCCCGAGTGCAGATTCAACGCCTGCAAGCCAAGCTTACGAGCGAGGACGACGCGGAAGACTTGAAGGCCACATGGCAGGTGAAGCCATTCACAAGCTTTGGAGAGATCTTGGAGATCTCACTCCCTTTAGAGATCGCGCAGGAGGACGAGTTTGTGATCCAAGTTCACTACACGACCCAGCCGACCAGTCCCGGCGTGTGCTGGCTGGAGAAGGAGCAGACGGCTGGCAAGAAGCTGCCGTACATGTACACGCAGGGTCAGGAGGTACTCAACCGCAGTCTGTTTCCATGTCAGGACTCGCCGTCCGTGCGTATCACGTACACAGCGGCGGTTGCAGTTCCGAACCCTCTGGTCTGCGTCATGAGCGCCAAGCTGTGCTCTGTTGAGCCTGTTGCTGTGGTCTCCACAGCTTCAACAGCCGTAGAAGAGTCAGAGAACTTGAAGCTGTCCACTGGATCCAAAACGTGCTACCGCTTCGAGATGCAGCAGTCCATTCCGGTGTATCTGGTTGCCATGGCAGTTGGCGACTTAGTTTCTGCTGACGTTGGTCCACGATCCAGCATCTGGACAGAGCCTTGCATGCTAGAGGCTGCCAAAAGCGAGTTCGACGGAATTCTGGAGACCTACATCAGCGTGGGAGAGCGACTCTTTGGCGAATATTTGTGGGAGCGCTACGATGTTCTGGTCATGCCGCCATCATTCCCGTACGGTGGAATGGAAAATCCTCGGCTCACGTTCATCTCCCCATGCAACATTGCTGGCGATCGATCTCTTTCTTCCAGTAAGTGCTTTCGGCAATTGCGCGATGCTTGAGCTAACGTCTTTTGTTTGTAGTTATCGCGCACGAGATCTCGCATTCGTGGTACGGATTTGAGCATGAAGTGACTGCATGAGGAACAGCCGATTGAGTGTTTCTATGCCCTTGCAGGTTTGGAAACCTCGTGACGAATGCCACGTGGAGCGATTTCTTCTTGAATGAAGGGTTCACGATGTACGCAGAGCGTCGTCTGACTGAAGAAGTGCACGGACGGTGAGACTCAAAAGAAGAAAGTTACCTGGGGATTGAGCTGACTGATTTGAATTGCGACAGGTCGCTCATGTGCCTAGATGCCAAGCTTGGAGAGGCTTTACTTCGGGAAGAAATCTCGTCTCTGGGTGAGGACTCACCTCTGACCCGACTCCGAGTGCCCCTGGAACAAGGCATTGATCCAGGCGATTGCTACAACCAAACTGCATACGAAAAGGGGTACGCTTTTGTGTGTTACCTGCGTAGTCTGGTCGATTCGAATGAGGTATGCTTTGCAATGACGTATGATTGGTAGCATACCAACCTAAGACCGACTCTGGTGCCAAATTATGGTATTATGTAGACGTTCGACAGCTTTCTCAAGAGCTACTGTGCGCACTTTCGTTTCAAGTCCATTCCAGCCGAAGCCATGATGACTTACTTCCTGGAATACTTTCCCCAATTAGCGAATGGCTCGGAGCTCAAGGGTCCGATCTCATTTGCTACTTGGCTGCATGTGCCTGGGTATCCTCAGTTTACCCCGGAGCTATCGGATGCGCAAGAGCTCATGGAGCCCAGTGAGTCACTCGCGTACTACTGGGCGGCGAGCGATTCGCCTGTCCAGGCCAACGTGTTGTACCTGTCGATCGAGGCGCAACGCTGGCCGCTGTTCCAGCTGCTCTACTTCCTAGATCTGTGTGCTGAGCGAACGTTCACACACGCAGAAGTCGTGATCGCATTGGGCGACGCCCTGGCGCTGTGGAATACACGCAACACGGAAGTCATGTTCCGCTGGTCGCAAGCGCTAATCAAGAACCACGTGGACGTAAAACTCGACTTTGTGGGTGCGTTTCTGCAGATGCAGGGCAAGCAAAAGTTCCAGTTGCCACTGTACCGGTCGCTTACGAGCAGCAGCAGTGCATTGGTGCGAACGTTTGCCAGCGAGACCTACGCCAAGACCCAAGCGCAGCTGCATGTGATGGTGCGCGACCGCATCGAGGCTCTTCTAGACGCTATGCCCAAGGTCTAAGATCCAAGAGAAGGTTATGGATGGTTGTTGCTGGATTAGAAGTTACTTGTGCGTGAGCTGGCGCTTGCGCATGGCCAAGCGAATGCGCTGAAGGTCGAGTGAGAAGTCGTGTACGCTACAGAGTCGCAAGACAAAGTTTTCAGCCACGTATACACACTGACAAACACTCGCAAACGCACTTTTTTATGGACTGCTCCATCTCATCCTGCTGTGGATTCTCAGCCAAAGGCTTGGGCTTGGGCTCTGGTCTTGGGTCCATGGTGTCTTCAGCTCAGTCCATGCCCAACGTAATCTCGCACTTAGTAAGTGTAACACTGTACGCAGCTTGAACATAACATTTTTTCATCGAACAATCCTAAATCAGCCAATCAGATGCGGACATCACAAGTCGACTGTTCTCTCACCCAACATTGCATGCTCTGTTTTGCATGTTCATGATTTTATTTCGTGATATTCGCTGGAAATAGGGTCGCCCCAATATTTGAAGAAGAAAATCACACTGGATCCAGCCAATCAGATCCCGCCAACCGCGTTTGATCAATCCAGCGACTGGCAAGTCGACTAGTCGAGTGGTCGTTCTTTTTTTCTCTTTGCCTTTCGCTGCTCCAGTTCGGCTGCTCCAGTTCGAGACCTGGAGCTTTAGAGAGAGAGAGAGACGCCGCGATGGATCCTTCGCCCTCTCGCCCGGTGGCTCCTGAAGCAGACCACTCGCTGTTGGACGACTGGGCGCTCGTAGACGACCAGGCCGAGTGCGTCGAGTCGATTCGCTTGCTGCTGTTATTGGAGCTGCTCGCTGACTTGACCTTGTGATTTCTTGGTTAAGGATCGTGGAGGACGTTCCTCCGTCGACTGCTCCAGCGGAACTGCAGACTGAACAAGTACGTGACCAATTGCATGCAAGCTCATGCACTTGCGGATGTTGAAGTGGAATGTTCTCTCTTTCCTGGAAGCAGCAGGTCGAAAAGCAATCCAACCAGTCGACAGAGTGCGAGAGTGATGGATCAATTGTTGGGCTCATACACAGACAAAATGCTAACTGGTGCCTTGCATTGTGTAGCGAACAACCGAGCATCCCCATCGACTGCCTGCCCATTCGACTGCGCACCGGTAGGTGTCAAGAGTCTGAAGGCTGAGCAATGAGACTGGTGGTTGACTGGGATTGATGTCAGGCGAATCCATTCGCTCCGCCTGGTTCAAGCCAACTCAAGCGGTGGATGATTTCATTGCTGAGGTAGGGGATCTAAAGCGCATCCATGCATGAAGCCTGTATTGTGCTCACATTGCTCCAGTTTTTTGCTCAGGAATTGGCCAACGGCAAGAAGATCCGCTTGATCTACATGGTAGATGGCTCATTGCCGTTGTTTTTGGCTCTATGGACCTCTAAAGCAGCTCTATATCTAGGGTATGCTGCTCATTCAAGGTCGATATATGGGCGAGTACGGCATTGAAGAGAACGGAGTGATCCATTCTGTCGTCACAGACGCACGTAAGTGATGCATAGTACGGCGTTCCGTCTCTAGCATTGAACCGCAACTGATCACAGCTCTGCCGACATTTGCAGCTCCCACACCTCACCCAGAAGCCAGCATCGCGCTGCCACTGAAGGGTTTGGCGAACCCAGTCAACACTCTGCTACTGGTCACGGGGTTCTTCTTGTACGGATTCTGGACGCTTCTCTACCATTTCCCGCACCTGTTTTCTTGGAAATCCATCGTGCTGTTGTCGGCTCTGAGCTTGGGACACATATCGGCCGCTGTGTCACGATTCTCAACAGCTTAAAATTCCACCTCCAGCACATCGCACCATGCCCACAAATGCCGTTCCTCGCTGCTTTAGCTCTCCCCCGTTACTCGCAAGCCAACACAGCGATCACCCGTCCAGCTCCCAAGCCTGCTTTTTGCTATTTATGATCTGCCACATGTTGTTAATGCAGATCAAGAAGCGATCGTACGTTTTCGTTTTTCCCTTTTGCAATCGAAGCAAGTGGTTCGTTCTCGTCGAATAAAGAACAAGAACAATCAGCTCATGGTTTTCGTTCGAGATCGTATATATTGAATTAAAAAGTTTGCTCCTTTGACGACCCAATCAGTCCTGTTCCGGCGCTTGATGCCATTGCTGGCACGTGGAGTTCTTTTTCATTGAGACTAGTTCGGATGAGTATTTGTACAAAATTTCACCGCTAGGGTTCGAGCGAAACACAGCCACTACATTCAACAGCACTTGGATTACTCATCGACGTCGACTAAGAAAAAACGAAGCACCCGCGATAGCAGCAGCCGCGGCAGCATAATAGACAATGCCAAACGCGTTATCGTAAGCTGTTTCATGACCGTGACGATACGCACGCGTGGTGCCCCGGTCACGGAATGACGTCAATCGGTATTGCACGATGAGACGAACATACTTGTTACCCCACATCTTGGCGCGCTCCACAGCGAGTCGCAAATCGTCGTCTTTGAAAAGCAACACCTAAACGACACACAATAAAATGATTAGATCCGGAAGCAACCAGAGACGCCAAAGCAACACTCACGCGATCGCCTTCTTCGTCCACATAGTGCAACTTGCGAATCGTATAGTCACCTAAACGGTTTTGGACATCGCGCATTAATTCGCTAATCGAATCTGCTGAGCTCGTGAACCGGTGGTTGGTGCCGTAACGATCAGCGAGTTTAAACACGAATACGTTTGGCGACGACTCAAGTGTTGGGTCAGTCGAGGGCGAATCATGCAATGGATTCTCTTGGAGCAAAGGATCCGTAAATTCAAAAGGAATACTTGGACGTCTCTGCAGAGCAGGCAATGTAGACTGTTGGCTGCTTGTGATTATGTTTGCATTGCTTCTGCTTTGATTCACAGTGTCTTCAATGCCATCAGTACGGGTCTTTGGATTGTCTTGCAGCATCTGCCCAACAAGCCGCATTTTTGCCGCCTGTAGTTGGATATTCGGCCATGTGTGTCGATGGTTTGGATACACTTGCAAAGAATTGAGATTGGTGGTCATCGCTTCGTCTGGATCACTATCGTTGGTGTTTTCCTCCGCCACTATAGCATGCAGGTCATTGCTCGTATTCCCAGTAGATCCGTCTGTTTCTTCATGCTCTTCGCCCGATTCTTCCTCTTCAGCATTTGTATTGCGTGATGAGTCCCACAACGGCTGTGTTGTGTCATTGCGAACATGCTGGAAAGTGCCCATCTGCTGGACAATTCCGCATGTAACTTGCAGCACATCAACCAAACCAACCAGCTTGTCTTCATCGTTAAACACAGGAACGTGAAGAAACTTGCCATTATGCATCGAGTGCAGAGTGTCCAGGATCGTTGTGCTCAAGGTCGCCGAGTAAGGATTCGGCGTCATCACAGCAGATAGCAGGCATTTGGTTGGATCGAGATCTAGGCCAACTACACGTCGCATGAGATCCTTCGAGGTGAAGATGCCGACCATCTTGTTGCTGGTAGGCTCACAAACCATCACTATAGCGTAGGAATGAATCCAATGTCAGAATTTGAAGGCCCAAGATCGAGCGCATTGCCCCAACGTACCTGCGCTGATTCTCTTTTCCAGCATCAACTTCGCTGCTTCCATCGTACTCGCTGAGGGCGATACAATGGGCACAGCCGATCCTTCAGCCAAGATCACTGACAGTGTCGGCAGAAAAAGCTGATACACAACCATCACCAATAAGCAATCCGATCCAATCCAACCGGCGCTTGGCAACGGTCTGCGCATACCTTGTCTCGAAGCGTCTTGAGCAGATTCTCTCGTGACAAACCGGCCATGTGTCTCCCCAGCTACAGATCAAGTCAGGGCGTCAAATCAGCACGAAGCATAGGATCGAAAGAGCAAGATCAACACGTTGGCTCACTTTCTTCACAGCATTGCTCAGGCTCTTGGAGGAAGCCTCGTAAGCGCGCTCGATGCGCGTAATGGCCTCGTAGAGGCACTTGGCAATGTCCAAAATCCCCACGACCTTGTTCTCGTGGTCCGTCACAGGCAAGTGGCGAAACTGCCCCGAGACCATTTTCTTGAGCGCATCGATTGCACTCTCGTGCGATGCCACACAGGACGGATTGGGCGTCATGACATCAGCCACGCACGTAGTCGCAGGGTTCTTCCCCACGGCCACGACTTTAAATGCAATGTCCTAACAGACACAGATGTGAGCCAGCTTTGCCTTCGCCGCTTCTGATAAATTCACAAGATCGTACTCTGTCTGTGAGAATGCCCGTGAGCAGTCCGTCTGGGTCCACGAGCAGCGCCGCGTCTGTCTTGGCCTGGATCATTTCCCTTACACACTCGGCCACAGAGATCGAATCGCGCTGGATCAGCGCCTTTGACGGCCGTAGGTGCTTGAGCGACGTCCGGCGAGTCGATGACGACGACGAAGACGAGGAGGAGGACGAAGAGGACGCCCCATTCGATGATCTGTGCGTGCGCCGGCGACTGTTGCTGCCTGGTCTGGGCCGTGTCTCGCTGCTCACGGGTGTGGGCGTGGGCGTCGGGGCCGGGGGCTGCGCCGCAGTGGTTTCGATGGGCGCGGGCGGCGTGACCGAGCGACGGGCCATGGAGGGCAGCGAGCGCGAGCGCTTGGTGCTGCCCACGGTCACGAGTCCGCTGCTGCGTTGCGGCATCCGCTTGTTCTTCTGGCGCCGCTTCTTTCTTTCTGATAAGTTGTTCCACAACCCCTCGGGATTTCTTTGGGTGAAAAATTCCATTGCTAGTGCACAGAAGAAACAGCAGGGGATGGTAAATTACCGGTTTTCCTGACCGGACGTTAGGTTGCATGGGTGCGCTTACGATCGACGACCTTCGCTTCGTGAGGTGATGGATGAGTGTCAAGCGCAGTGGTAAATGGACAGGAGGAGCAAAGCAGGTGCTTGGAGATGGAGGTCCATTCTGTAGTTTTCGTGCTGGCAGGTCGCTGAGGAGGAGAAGGGGGGGGGGCTGTACAGATTACGGTTCAGAGTGTAACCCATTCGACCTGATACTGCCAGCAGATTGGCCCAGAGCGTGACGTGTCCACGTGGGCTGGACTGGCTCTGCGCCATACGGGAGTCCCACAAGCTGAGATGGAAACATAACAGCGTGTACAGTACAAGTCATTAGAATACGGCCATTTCAGCAATTGCATGTAAGCGGTCTTAATCGCATGGAGCCATTAGCCTCTCGGATGGGGAAGCGCATCTTCAGTTGATCGCTCCATACGCCGAACGCGCGCGCAGCGTTCGGCTCAAGTTCTCGTTTTCCGGCTTCTGCGGCACCACCCCAATCCTTCTGGATTTCCTCTTGCGCTTTAACGTTCCGTCGACCCTCTCGCTCTTCTCTCGCTCTAAACGCCATGGCAAAGCGTCGCTGGTCCACTCAGTTGTGGTAAGTGTCTGTTACTTCTGGATTTCCAGTGTCTGGATCACGTCTCAAGCGCTACTGTCCAAAGGCCATGCAGATCTGTTCTCTATTGCTGCTTGTGCTGCCTTGCGTGGCCTCTGTGGCGTCCTCATCTGTCCCTGACAGCGTCACGTTCTTCAACATCTACTCGGAGGCCGGCGACAGCAGCAATGAGACCATTGCGGACCTGCTCTGGGGCCAGCACAGCAGTCAAGCAGCGGCTCAGAGCGACTTCGTGCTCATCACAGGACGAGAGATCGCCAGCGGAGCCGATCCGAACGACCCCAGTGACTCCATTGTTAGTCCCGCGACCTCGTTGTTCTCGTCTGCGTCGCGTGATGCAGTCGCGACCTTCATCGAGAACTACGCGAGTGTGAACAGCCATCGCATCTTCTACCGCCAAGCCAAGTGGACGCTGCTGCAGCAAGAGAGCTCAGAGGACGCCACCAGCAACAGCTCGAGCATCTGGGCTCGCTTTGCAGAGCTGGACGACTCGACTGCCACTGTTTGCGTTGTGCTCTCGGACTGGGATCCGTCCTGGAACCAGAACTCCCAGGCGTCTGAGAGCGGCCACTTGGCTGTGCGCCTGGTCACTGATCTGCTGAGCCATTGCTCCAGTGACGACGTCGTAGCGTTTGGCCTCACGGCTGCGGTCTCCAGCGCAGTCACGGAATACCTCCAAGGCACCGCTTCGGTTGACAACGCTTTGTCGCCGCTGCCCATGGTTGAGAGCGTGAATCTGCTCGCGCAACAGCAGATTACACATCCCATCCTGGCCATCGACCTCAACAGCATCCCAGTGGCAGCCTCTGGTCGCTTGTTCGTGCACTTGGCCAGCAGCATGTGCGTGGATCAGGCCTGGACGGCGCTGGGCTCTGACGAAGCAGGCGCTTTGGGGGCTCTCGTGCTGCAATTCTGTCACGGATCTGCATGCAACAGCTGCACGCCGTCGCTGTCTTCTTCGTCTAATGACAGCAGCAGTAGCAGCAAGAACTCAAGCGCTGTGGACTCCACGAACTCTGGGCTGTCAGCAACTGAGCAAAACGTGGCCATCGTCGTGTGCTGCCTGGTGTTCCTGCTGGGCTCTGCATGTCTCTATCACCTGGTCTTCGGCCGCAAGCGAGCGCTCACGCTGAGCTCGAGCGACACAAGCAAGGCAGAAAAGGAGATCGCAACCAATCTGGCCTACGTGCTACGTGTCTGAGAGTCGTTGGGCAGGACAAGACGTTCATGTGCTCGCTGCATGACCAGGTTCATGCGTTCTAGTTGTTGCATTTGCATGTTTTACCATCATCCTCTCAGCGTCTAAGGAACATCGATGCTCTTTTCTCCTTCGCTGTCTTCAGATCTTAAGCCCACAGCCTTGTCTCTTTAGTGCTGGTTCTGCAACAGCCAGAGCAGGAACGACGCGCTCGACAGGTTCACAGCGCAGTTGACGCGGTCAAGATCGTGGCCGCCTTCCACGAGGCCCCAGCGGCCGATCTGGAACTCCTCCTCCACGCGCGACAGGTCCATGGCGTCCTTGGACGTGATGTGACGCTTGAACAGCGCGAGCGCAGTGATGAGCGACTGCAGAAGACAAGAGTTAGACGGACCAACCCATCGACCGATGCAAGAAGCTCACCTTGCACTCCTTGGTCATGCAACGCAGAGCGACCAGCTCAAAGTCGTTGAGCTGCATGTAACAAGACCCTTCAGTCGATCATAGCTCCCACAGGAAACACACAAAGAAGAGCTCACCGTGTGCAGGTACTCGCGAACGTTCTTGACGAGCTGCTCATCGTGGGATAGACGGTTGATGGTGCCGTGGCTCACGTCCACTTCGCCTTCGAACTGCTTGGCGAACCACTCGCGCACGGGTGCCCAGGTCTTCTGCTGTAGCGAGGCCAGCTTGTCCTGCTGATCCGCAGTCACCTGATAGCAGACTGTGTCCGTGTGGAAGTAGTGCAGCATCTCACCCACGATCTCGTCGTTGGTCGTGTTGTTCGCCAAGTCCAGCGCTGTGGACGCCAGCGTCATAATGGGCATGGTGGCCGGACGGATATCATGTGTCTGCGCGTCCCACTCCTGGGCCACAGCGAACGCCATGGCCTTGGTAGGCAGTTGCACAGGCATGCGACCGGGAGTCTTGACCATCTTGCCGTCCAGCGTCACAACGAACTTGGTGGCCTGCGTCTGCTCGTCCGCAACGTCCTTCACGCCCACCTGGTCGTAAAAGCGCAGCACGCCCGTGATCTTAGTGCCAGCCAAGCCGCCTTGGCCGGCCTTGGCCGAGAACGGCCGCCGCAACTGGTTCACGAGCTGGTGTCTGCCACTCATTAGCGTCATCAGCTTATGCTGCTGCGTGGATATGACTGTCAAGTGGGGTAAAACCGGTATTAATACCGGTTGCGGGCCAAAATGCCCACTTGGAGAAATGTCATCGAATCCGCAGCATGTGGTGGACACGGAGGACGCGGCGGAGCTGAATCTGGGCGACGACTTCCGCCATGAGACGTGTCTGTCGAATGCCGAGGTGGCCGTCATCCTGGAGAAGCAGAAGTCCGACTACGACAGCCAGGAGAAGCAGCTCACGAGGTGAGGAGCCCTGCCAACCGCGCTCTGGACAGAGAGACGCGATTGTGTGCCTGACCATCAGGCGTGAGAGGTTGGGATTGCCTCAAATACTGACGCGTCTGTGTCGTTCTTGCGTCCTGCAGTGTGTTCCAAAAGACGTACTCGTATGTGCAGCGATTTAGCGGCACGAAGGACCCAGTAGCGAACCAAGCCTCTGTCACGGAGCTTCGCGAGTAAGTAACTTTAGACTGCAGACCCTTGCATCGCTACAAGCGCGAGTGTGCCACTAGCACTCGTAGCTAATATGGAGTTGCTGCTGTCATTACTAGAGCACTGATGTCACTGGCGTTCCAGCGCGAAGAGGACGGAAAGATGGTGGAGTACCGTCTGGAGGAGTTCGAGATCGCTTGTCTGTCGAACCTGAACCCGGAAGAGGTGGAGGAAGCCGTGGCGCTCATCCCGAGTCTTCACAAGCGCTTCGCCGAGGACGAGATCGAGGAGATTCTCGGCATCGTCTCGCGTACGGCCGCGCGCATGTTCGGCTGATAGATCGACCGTAACCAACATCTAACCGGTTTTCTTTCATTTTCAGTTTTTTATTGTTCTCTACTTTGATTGGCTACAAGCTGAATATATATTCGCTATAATGTCGTAACTTTTTGTGTGGTCCGGTTGATTGGCATCACTTCGAGCTGTTTGAGTGGGTACGGAAGCAGCATGAGGTGTCACTACGAGGTGCTGGCTGTGGAGCGCGCGGCCACGCCAGCCGAGATCAAGAAGGCGTTCCATAAGAGCGCGCTCAAGTGGCACCCGGACAAGCACCAGAAGAACAACATCTCGTCTGACGAGGCAACACTGCGCTTCCAAGAGATCCAGTCGGCGTACGAAGTTCTCAGTGACGCGCAAGAACGCAAGTGGTACGACGACCATCGCGAGCAGATCCTGCGTGGCGATGACGGCCAGAGCGATGGCGTAAGCGGTGACGACGAGCTCAACCTGTTCAAGTACTTTAGTCCCACTGTGTATTCGGGCTTTGGTGACGACCCGCGCAGCTTCTACTCGGTCTACGGCGAGCTATTCGCCAAGCTCGATGGACTGGACATGGAGGCTTCCGAGGGTGTTACTGCTGCTCCTGTGCTCGGCGATAAGCAGACGCCGATGGACGAGGTGCTGGAGTTCTACCAGCACTGGCAGAGCTATGTCACACCACGTAGTTTCAGCTGGATGGACGAGTACAAGACCACGGACGCGCCCAGCCGTGCTATCCGTCGCGCCATGGAGAAAGAGAACAAGAAGCTGCGCAATGCCGCCAAGAAGGCATTCACAACCGAAGTGCGCGAGCTCGTGGACTTCGTGCGTCGACGTGATCAGCGCATGATTGCGTTCCAGAAGCAGAAGGAAAAGGAGAAAGAACAGCAGCGACGCGAGGAGGAAGCCAAGAAGAAGGCCAAGCAGGCGGCGTACGAGACCGAACGTCTGGCTTTCCAGCAACAGGAACGCGAGCGCTGGGAAAACGAAAGCATGCAGACCAGTCGCCACACGGACCAGCACATCGAGGAGGAGCTGGAGAAGTTGCGCAAGAAGCTTGATGCCGACGTCCTGCTCTGCGACATCTGCCGCAAGACTTTCAAATCGCCCAAACAACTTAACGTCCATCTGACCTCGAAGAAGCATCGCGACATGGAGATCGAACTCGGCGTCACGAGCGAGTTTATGACAGTCGAAGATGCGCTTGACGCTGACCTACAGGCCGAACTCGCAGAAATGAAGCGCAACAAAGCTGCTGCTGCGACTTTGGCTGGCGATGACCAGAACGGCCAAGAGCAAGAGCAACAAGTAGAGACAGAGGAGGATAAGGCTAAGGCTGAAGCCGAGGCAGCTGCTTTGGAGGCTGCCATGCAGTTGCGACTGGAAAAGGAGCAAAAGGCGGCCGATAAGCGCAAGGAGCGGAAGGAACAGCGCAAGGAGAAGAAGAAGAGTGAGGTGGAGAAAATCGTGTCCAAAGCAAAGGCCAAGAACGTGGTGGCGGAAGAATCTGATCAAGAGGATGGCGGACGTCGTAAGAAGGGCAGCCGAAGAAAGCGTTAAGCCTATCTTTCTTGCGATAGAAAATCTGATATTCTACAATCGTTTCAATTAAGTCGGTCATGCTTTGGCTTTCAATTCTATGGCGCATTCAGCGCAGACAGGCATCCATTTGGACGCTGCGCATTTCGTTACGGCCGGCCGATCTGTGCAATTGCAGCATGAGATGACGTTCTCTTGAGGCTCCTGCTGCGCGGTCTGTTTGGATAAATTTGTAGCTTCGGAGTCAAAACCTAGCTTGTCATGAGTAGCCATTTGTTCTCGCTCCCGCTCCTCCTTCCAGCCAGAAACTCGTGCACGTTGCTCAGCCCGACGCTGCTCATTCTGGCGCTTTTTGGACGCCGTGTCTTGGCTCACACGATCGTGTAGTGCATCGTAGTTCTTTTCAACTTGGTCAAAGAGCCAATGCAGTCCTTGCTCCAGGTGGTCGTCCACCAGACCAGCGTTGGCTGCCGGCTTGGCCACACAGGCCATGAGCTTGGCGTTTGGATACTGCTTTAGCTGGAGCAACTCCACGAGTTCGTTCTCTGGTATAGTCGTTGGCTGGTCGCGTTTGTTGGCAAATCTGTAGCAGTGCAAGTGGAATTAGGGTGAGCAAGAATCCCGACACCACAAGGAGGTACCAACGCACATAAGCAAAGGCTTTTGGCTCATCATGTCGTGGATCATTGTGTTCTGGAGTACGATAGCAGACTCGAGCACGAGGTTTTCATCAGCCGAGTCCAGCACAAACATCACGGCGTGGGCCTAGTACAGCATAGTAACACGATTTAGAACTCCATCCAGATGCCATGCGTATAACACCAAAGCTTACATCGGCGTAATACTCTTTCCAGACGTCGCGGAAGGCTGGACCTCCGCCCAGATCGTAGAATGTGGCGCATCCGGTCTCGGTCTGGAAGCTCACGGACGTGAAGCCAGCGCTCGGCACGTGTTCTTTCTCCAGTTCGCCCTGCAGAGTGGAAAGCAGCGTCGTTTTGCCGGCTCCGTCGATCCCAATGATCAAAACCACGAAGTTCATAGATCGCTCTAATGTCGATTGAGATGCTGGTGATGTCTGGTTCCCATTGATCTGGAGCTTGGGATCGCTATCGCTGTGGTCACCTTCGTTGTTGTTGTTGTCGGGAGGCGCAGGCTTGAGACACATGCGATGCACATTGTGCTCGCTCTTGCCATCTTCGTATTGGATCGTGAACGACTCGGTCTCTGGATGCACTGCAATGATCACGCCGCGCAAATATCGTGGCCGGCCCTTGTATCTCGCCAGAACTGTGTCATGCAGTTGGAACTGCACGTCGTCGTACTGATTGCCATCAGAACTCATGCTGCTGCAGCCTACGAGAAGCCTGGAGACCATCACGTCCTGAACAAACTCTGCTCATAAAGACACAGTAGCATGAGAAGCCAAACAAAGAGAGGTGCGGACAGATTCTAGACGTACGATGGACACAATTGGGACGTTCGCGCAGGATCTGGTGCGCCAGGTCGTCCATGACGGGGATGACGCTCGTGGACATGAACTCCACCATGGCTCGACGGCTCGTGAGCTTCTTGGCGTAGCCAAAATGCGGAACCGACGCGGTCTTCTTGATGCTGCTGCGTCTTGTGCTGCACTTGGTGTCTACGTAGTCGTGGATGAACTGGTAGATGCTTTCGGGTTGATACAGCAGCAGAGCCTCAATGAGCGGCATGAGCACGGGGTCGACAAAGCGCCGCAGGTACTCGTGGTCGCTGTCTGTGGCCTCTGCACTCAGAGGCGTGGCCGAACGAGGAGAGCAGACAGCCATGGCTGCTGCTGGACGCTTGACGCTCATCGAGCATACAATGATAGGCATGGAGACAGTCAAGACAAATGTGGGTCGGCCCACATTTTCAAACGCACCAATCAATTGTAGGAATTCCAAGTTATCGATCGTTGATTGGTTGATCCAAAAAAAGAGCACTGTGTATAGAAATAGCTCGCTGTGTAATGCGCGACTTTTCCGCGAGTCTTTTTGGGTATTTGGTGTTTTGTCTGTTTCTCGTCTTATAAGCAAAGTGGCACTCTCGGCCCAGATGACGCACGTCGGCATTGACGTGCACGCCTATGGGGCTGCAACAGTGGAAGGAAGAACGGGCCACAAGAATGAGGACCGCTTCGTCATGGCGGTCGGGCGTCCAAACTTCCACGCGTTTGCGGTCATGGACGGCCACGGAGGCTCCAAGGCCGCCGACTTTATCAAGAAGCGGCTGATGCTGATACTGGACGCAGCCTTTCAAACCGCCGGTCGCGGGCGGCTGGTGGTCAAGCGGCTAGAGCAAGCCATTGAAGACCTTGACCGCGAGTTCTGTCGTCTGGCTAAGAGAGAGAACGACACTAGTGGCGCGTGTCTGCTCGTGACGATTCTGTACACGAACGAAGCAATGCAGCCGCAACTGCTGGTGCTCAACACTGGCGACTGCCGCGTGATCCTCTCGGAGACCAACGAGTCGAACAACGGATCGACTCAAGCAGACAACGTGGTGGCCATCACGAAAGACCATTGCGCTGCCAACAGCAGCGAGAAGCTCCGCATCGTCCGCAGGGGCGGGTCCTTCACGCACGGCCGCGTCGCCGGCGTCATGGAGCCGACACGCTCCCTGGGAGATATTGACATGAAGACCAAGGATATGCGCGGGTGGATCATCGCGACCCCCGAGGTTTATGAACGTGGCTTGGTAGGGCAAACCACTCTCGTGCTGGCAACGGACGGCGTCTGGAGCGTGCTGGAGAACGTGCAGGTCATGCAGATCGCTCTCGAACAATTGGGCAACGCCAGCAGCGAGAACTGCGAGGCGGAGGCAGCTGCGCAGGCCATCGTACAAGCAGCTCAGCGCGCTGGAAGTCTCGATGACATCACGGCCATTGTTGTCGCACTGTGAATCCAGACTGTGGTTGATATTGTGTGGGTTCACTACTAAAGAATATCTCAATCAGTATAAACGCGTGTACTACGTAGTAATGTTGAATCGTTTTTTTATAGTATTCAAATAACAGTTCTGCATTCAAATATTAAGTAGTCAATCAAAATATCACTACTATGTATAACTTTAACTTAGTATGTGCAGAGAGGGGGATGGCACACAAACCGAACAGCAAATGAGAGAATCCGGTCACAGGGAACGGAGAGGAGGACCAATGGGCTCCCAGGAGTCCAAACTTGAGAACTCTGACAGAAGAGTCCCCCGCGAAGGATCCTCCAAGATCTGGAGGAAGAAGCACAGCGGTAGCAGCCGGTCAGTGAACACTCAAGAATCTGCGTCTTCTCAGCAGCCCGACCCTTCGCGTTCGCGCATACCGAACGCCGCTGTTCCAGAGGCGAAGATAGCATCAATCTGCGCTCCCACTGCAGCACCAATATCAGCAGCAGTTGCAGTAGCAACGGCGCCAGTGGTAGCTGCAAAGAGCGACTGCGGGATCTGTGTGATTGATTACGGCGGGGCTTCTGCTGAGGGCTCGTCAGGTCACGAGAACGAGGACCGTTGGTTAGTCCTAGATCACGCACCTGGTGCCGCTGCGTTCCATCTATTCATCGTTATTGATGGACACGGCGGCGAGCTCGCGGCCGATTACGTCAAAGCCGACCTTCCAAATCGTCTGAATGCGCTGTATGCCAATGGAGGCTTCAGCGACGACAAGCAGCTGCAGAATGCCTTCGACCAACTCGACACTGAGTTCTGTGAGGAGGCGACCAAGAAGAAAAACACGAGCGGCGCGTGTGTGACCGTGGTTATTCTCTACAAGAACGCAGCCTCGCAGCCAGAGCTGCTGGTGCTGAACGTAGGCGACTGCCGTGTGATCGTATCAGAGCAAGAGGGCGATTCGGCCGTGGCCATTACCACAGACCACACGGCGTCACAGATGAGCGAGAAGAGGCGCATTGAGGAAAATGGCGGCTACGTCATGCACGGCCGCGTCATTGGCGTCATGGAGCCCTCGCGCTCTGTTGGCGACATTGACATGAAGGCTGAAGCCATGGAGGGCGCTGTGGTGGCCACGCCCGAGGTGTTCCGCCGACCTGTGAAGATCGGCCAAACCACGATCGTACTGGCCACCGATGGCGTGTGGTCTGTACTCGAGAACGACGAGGTCATGGCTATTGCCAAGCGTGAGATCAACAAGAAGGACGCCGACCAGAACGACGACGGCAGCGCGCAGGCCGCCGCTCACGCTATCATCGAGGAGTCCATCAACAAGGACAGCAATGACGACATTACGGCCATCGTGTTGACTGTATGAAGGAGAGTATGTGTCATTTGTCTGTCGTCCCAGGGTCATGCACCGAGGAGGCTGCAGTAGTATCATCATAATCGCCCATGGTCATGGCTACAGTACATCAGTAGTACAGTGATAAATCAGTTGGTGGTATATTCGTAATTCTCAAAACATATATGATGGTTCGTTTCTGAAGTTTCCATAATTTGGCTTGTGTATTCTAGTAATTTGGAAGACTTAGTGGCAACTTACCCATTCAACAACAAAATGACGGGCGCCGTGGTGTTCGTGCTGATCGACGGCTTGGCGGATGTGACGCTCACGGAGCTGCATGGGAAGACGACTCTGCAGGCCGCCAAGACTCCGGCCATGGACGCCATCGCTCGTGCGTCCGCTTGTCTCTCGCCTTGAGGGGACGAGTCACCAGGTCTCACGTGTGTCATTGGCAGGAGGCGGATTGACGGGACTCATGGATCCGGTCTCCCCAGGTTACGCGTGCGGGAGCGACACAGCCCACATGTCTATCCTGGGCTACGATCCCTTCATGTACGTGGCGCCATAGGGCTGGGGCGCTGCTGCTTGCTCTGACGTGCGTTTGCTGCAGTCACTACCGAGGCCGCGGATCGTTTGAGGCCATGGGTGCTGGGCTGCCAATGGACAAGGGCGACGTGGCGTTCAAGTGCAACTTCGCGACAGTGCAAACGGTAGAGAGAGAGCAATGTGCTTGGGACGTGGCCTCTTACGCATGCTCTTGGGTCGCAGAATGAACAGGGCGAGTTGATCGTGGAGCGCCGCCGCGTGGATCGCAACTTCCCATCGTGGGGTATTGAGCTGTGCTCGTTCCTGGACGGAATCCATGTCCCGGCCTTCCCGGAGATCACAGTCGCCACCAAATACGCCACTGAACATCGCTGCGGAATCGTGTTTAAAGGCCGCGGTCTATGCGACAAGATGACGGGCACGGATCCGCTCAAGGACCAGTGCGTTCAATTGCATTTCCTTAGCATTTGAATCTTGAGCCTCATCATGCGCTGCTTTCTGCCTCTGTAGCCTGCCTTTGCTCCAGTCCAAGCCCATGGACGACTCGCCCGAGGCCTCGTATTCGAGTCAGGTGCTGAACGAGGTCTCGGCCGTGATCCACGACAAGCTCTCGAGCCATCCAATCAATCTCGAGCGCGAGCGTCAGCAGCAGCCGCCAGCCAACATTGTGCTGCTGCGCGGCCCTGGCGAGCGGATCAATGTACCTACGTTCGAAGAGGTGCACGGCATGAAGCCGTTTATGATCGCGCCGACCTGCATCATTGCTGGGTTGGGCATGTCGCTGGGCTTTGACCTCATCAAGGCGCCTGGGGCCACGGGCGACTACCACACGAACCTGCTTTCCAAGGCCGACACTGCTGTGAGTACGTTCGCCCAGGGTCACTACGACTTTGGCTTTGTGCATGTCAAGGCCGTGGACGACGCTGGCCACGACAGAGATGTCGCTAAGAAGGTACGAAGCGCTGGTCAGACTCGCGTGCAAAGCGGTTTGAGCTCATGGTGGCTTTGTTCTAGATCCACTTTATTGAAAAGGCCGACGAAATGATCGCGCGGATAATCGACGGCGTGCGGCAGCAGGTCGTGACAGAGGACCGCGACGTCACGATCATCATCACAGGGGACCACACCACACCAGTGCTCTACGGTGACCACACGTTCGAACCCGTTCCCTTCGCTATTGCTCGCGTGAGCCAGGCCTCGCAATGTCTGGCTTCGTCGTCTTCTGCCTCGTCGGATTCGCCTCTCATTGACTCCGTCTCGGAGTTCTCGGAGATCAGCGTGGCGCAGGGAGCTCTCGGACGCTTTGCCGGTGACCAAGTCATGGAGCTCATCAAGACCTACCGGGCGTACGCGTGAGCAGCAAGACCTCTTTTGTCGATATATCTCATAAAGCCAGCGTGTAGTGTTTGTGTCTTGGACTTCTTGATCTCACTTGTGTGCAAAGCGAGCAGGAAGCTCCAGCTCTCGAGGGATCGGCTGCTTTGCGTCCTGCAACAAACGCTTGAGTTCATCAGCGATCGTGCACTCAAAAGTGAGGAACGACGTGACTGTGCCGCTCTCGTTGCTCCGTCTGGCTGTACGTCCACAGCGGTGCACGTAGTCCTCGATGCTGTGCGGCAGATCGAACTGGATCACATGCTCGACGTCTGCAAAGTTTAAACCCCGTGAGGCCAGGTCTGTGGCCACGAGCACGTCGACAAAGCCCTCGCGGAAGGCTGTCATGACCTGAAAGCGGTAGCTCTGCGACTTATCACCGTGTAAAGAGGCCACGTGGAACTGTTCTCGCTGCAGCACACGCGTGACGAAGTCCACACTCTCATGCGAGTTGCAAAAGACCAGAACAGGTGGCTTGGGGATCTGCGTACGCAGCACACGGACCAGGAACCGGGTTTTCTTCTCACTTACAGGCACAAACAATACGCGCTGCGTGATTTGCAGCGCATTGACTGCTCCGCTTTGCGCTCGACCCATACCCACGCGGATAGTGACGGGATCCACGACAGCCGAGCGAGCCAAGCGCTCGAGGAATACGGGCATGGTCGCAGACCAGAGCAGCGTCTGCCTTGCGGTCTCATTGGAGAGTTCCAGAATGCGCCGCAGTTGTGTTTCCATGTCGCCACTGTCGAGCATGCAGTCAATCTCATCCAGCACAAGGTACACAAGCGCGTCAAGACGAATGGCCCCCATCTGCACCAGATGCAGCAGACGGCCGGGCGTGGCGATGACGACGCTGGGCTTGGAGCGATCGCAGTTTCGTATTTGAGCCAATGACTGGTCCAGCGCTACGCCACCGCAGACAGCCACCACGTTAAACGATAGCATGGTTTCCTGTTGCTGGTAGCCGGCTATGGAGACCAATTCGTGGCGCACCTGGTCCATAAGCTCTCTCGTGGGCACCATAACGAGCCCGATGGGCTGCAGATTGACTGGTGACGGCGAAATAGTGGGCGTAATACGCTGTCTCCAAAGCCGAGCGGCCAATGGAAGCAGGTAGCACAGCATCTTGCCACTTCCGGTTGCAGCGAGGCCGATGACGTCGCGACCCTGTAAAATGCACGGAATGGACTGCATCTGGACGGCAGTCGGACTATCAATACCACGCGCTTCCAAACGTCTATAGATCAAGAGAAGGTGGGTAATCAGATGATGTTGGTACACGAAACAGACGCTTGTTGCCAGTCACTCACGAGATCATTTCAGGCGGCAGCTGCATGGCTGCAAAGCTCGCGACTGGCGGCGGGACGTTCGTTCCATCAACCGATATCCCGTACTCCATTCGTGCCCATTGGACCTCCTGCTCTGCTTTCCCATAGAAGTCACTCGTGGCCTGGAGAGCCGCTGGGGAATCGCTCTCGCCCTTAAGCTTCTTGCGCAGAGGATGCTCCATGACCAAGTGACGTCCCTTTGGTGATGTCAAATGAAAAACCCAGCATTGTATTCATTGGGTTTTGTTTTTTAAAAACACAACCTTGTTCTGGTATTCTGAATAAAATCCAATTGGAGTATTTGTGCACTGGGTTCGTGTGTCGCACACTAAATCCGTCACCAGATGAAAATTTTGTCAGTCCAGAAGCTCAAGTCACAGAGAACGAGATGGCGGCCGTCGCGTCGCAGCGTCCGCCGCTGCCACTCTCGCTGACGTCCTCCTCATCGTCGCTGCCAAATCTGACGCCAAGCACTGATGTGTTCTCGGCCCAAGAGCGGCTCAGCATGGAGCAGGTGCTGCTGCGCAACCGCTGGAGCACGCACTGCGTCTCAGCGCTCTACCACTTCCACCGCAGCGAGCTCAGTAGCTACGCTCACGAGCTGGTCAAAGTGATGCGCGACTCGGCCTTGGCTGCGTACAGTCTCGAGTTCGGCTACAGTGTGAGCATCCGCAAGACCCAGGAGTTCGTGGCGTTCCAGCTCGAGGAGGATCGAGATGGCCTGCAGACGCCGCTGGAGGCCGATCGGTCGCGAGCTGTATCCAACGCGCCCGGCCTGCCGCCTGCGGGCGTGCGCCGACCAAGTGAGAACCAACGCCGAGGAGTTGAGCAGGAGACTAAGTTCAACAACGCGAGCGGAGCGCCGGCTCAGCAACAGCAGCGCAAGTGCGGCTTTGTGCTGCACTTCCCCGAGAGCGAGGAAGAGCGTATGACGCAGTCGTTTCGCCGGTCTAAGGAGGCCTCGTACGTTCTGTTGCTGCGAGGCAGCGAAGAGCTCATGCAATGGGCGTGCACATGGATCCAGCGCCGGTTCCAGTGCATCGTGGCTAAGCAGATCGTGCGCGTGAACCCCATCAATATGAAGCTGTTGGCCGCTAATCTGGTCACAGACGCGCTTCGACAGGACGCGCGTGTTCATGTGCTGCCCGAAGGCTCGTCTTCTCGCCCTAACAAAGCGCCGCTGCTGCTCAAGTACGTCAACACCAACGAGCAGGCGGCCGTACGCACGTACACACTCACAGTTCCTTGGAAGTCGCTCCAACGACTGGGCGAGTCGGCGCCTCTGAACGCCAAGAAGGATCCGTCCTCCTTTGCCCCATTACCACCCCCGACAGGTAGAATCCAGCGCTTGTTTCGATTTCGATTGCTGGTGTATCTAATGGATTATGATGCCCTAGATGCGTTGAATGCCGTCGAGAGGCTTTACTTTGATGCGCTCCCCTTTGACATATCCGAGTTTGAGCTGCGCAGTATCGAGCTGGATGGAGTGGCAGTCCGACACGATGGACTCGTGGAGGTAGGTGCATGAGCGTCCGTCCATGTCTGGTTCATTGCGTCGAAATTAACGTCTCCTTTCTGTTGCAACAGTTCACCCGCATGGCGCGCGTGCAGCCAACGCTTCAGGGATTTCTAGAGATCTACTATGCTAATCAGGCAGCGAAGGCTTCCATCAGACCATCCTTGACGCTGTAAATGACTCATTTGTTCAGCCATTGAGCTCATAAAAGAACGCATCTCGTGTCTCGAGTGGGCTTGGCCTGAATCTACGGACCCCACTTTCGTATATTTTAATAAACGCACAAAACGACACCTGCGATGTTTCTCATCCGTAGCGACTCAAGTCCAGCGTTCGACCGACTGGATCGGCGGAAGCAGGAGCTGCAGTCGTTCCTGCGATGGCATTACGCAATGCTGCCTCCAGAATACTGCGGGTCGTCGGAGCCATCGCGATGACTGCGTCCTTAAACGCTGCTGCTCGCGTCTGCGCAAGACTAAGTAAAAGACTCGTCACGATCCGAGAGCATTGATTGCGACGGTCCAGCGGCATAGAAGACTGAACCACGACCAGGATCTTGGGCAAAATCATACGCACAAAGACAGCTCCATGCGCTTCGTCTAACTGTAATAATAGCAATCGGAGCAGCACTTCGGCCTCTTGTAATCCGCTTACATCGGCGTTAGTATTGCTCCCTTCTTGGCCACACGTGTCGAGAACCTGCACCAATTCAGGCCCCAGGCGAGCGAAATATCGCCCGGCATTGACACTATCCTGGACTGCTACCAGCTTGCGCACTATAGCGACAATTCCTTGGAAGACATGAAGTCGGAGCGTCGAATTGTCTGCGGAATCGGCAGCGAGAATCTCAGCGGTTGAAAATGCGATTGCGGCGTGGAAGTCCGAGTATTCGCTGTTGAAATAGATCGGGTAGTTTGTTGTGTAGTTCGCCAACAAACGCATCACGAAGTCATGACCTTCAAACGAGTTAAGCTCCCGTGCGACAACAAGTTCCTCTCGCAGCCATTGCCCAAAGACAGCAAAACTGGACCACAATGTCGTGCGAATCCGCTCTAAAACGGAGGACGCTTGTCCAGACGGCGATTTGGCATACGCAACTACGGACTCGATACTTGCGCGGCTTAAAACCAATGTTGTTTCATGTAAACTTGGCTGTGTCGCCAAGTACCGATAACACTGCTCTACCATCTGCATCGCATCCACGGTATACTCGCGCATTGTCTCTGTTGAATGGACAAATATAACGCCCGAAGTCGCACATCGCATCACTTCTAGCGTGTGCGCTTCACTTTGGTGAAAAATTGCAGCGCTATTTTGTTGCTTCTTCGGATCACAAAGCTGTCGTAAAATCTCGAATGGACAAAGCGCAGCTTGGCTGATGCGCAACAAAAGATTGGATTGAGCCGCGGAGTCCATCGACGTCTGTGTAACGACTGCGACGGTCTCACGTGTCAAACATTTGAAAAGCGCAGTTAAAGCAGCTACTTGAATGGATCCATACGAGCGAAGACTTGCAATCGTCAAGATGCTCAGAGAGCTCAGATATGGCTCAGTGATTGAGTCCCTTGAATTGTTGCCACTGATCATTGCATTGAGAAGCGCAGGGATTGTTTCGATCACTGGAACCAACTCATCTTGTATTTGATCACGAAGAGTGTTGCCGATGTGGAACACCGTAAATGCGAGTAGCAGTTGAAGCTTTTCCTGGATGGAGTTGTCACGTGGAGGCACGTAGACTTGTGTGAAGGTGATTGCATTTACAATCATTGGCCAGTAGTGTTTGTACATTTCACGCAGTTTTTGCAGCGAAGGCGAATGAGCTTCTTGAGATGATGTGAGAGGCAATAGCGTCTTCAAGAGCGGCCGCTTGATATTCCCTTCAGTTGTGGAAGGCCATTGCGCACATCCTTGCATAAGGAAGCCATACGCATACGTCACCTCCATCCAATTGTCGATCAGCGAATCGAAATTTGCCGAGAGTCCCTGAATCATAGCTTTCACCAATGGAGATGACATTACGGCTCGTTTATCACCGTCACTGGTTACTATAGCGCTTGTAATACTGGATTCAAGCAACTGTGCTATGCACGCAAGATTTGCTAGACTGAGTTTAGTTCGAACCATTTCATCCCCCACGAAATGACTGTGCGTAAAGTCTTCGACAATAGTCATTCGCAATATACGACCTAGAGCCACTTTATCTTGAATCAGGCGCGACGAAATAGATGCTCCACAGATTGCATGCGCTTCAATAAGTAGCGGTGCGTAAAACTCCTTCGAGTGACCAGACTCAGTCATACTTGACACTTGAGACGTTAGCTTTACCGCTTGGCGCACAGCAGCTGAAATTTGAGCCTGATACGGTTCCAGCAAATACGCATCGCCTGATGCCACTTCTGGATCTCGAGAAGCTGCAAATTTGTTTACAACCAAATTGAGCAGTCGAAGGCCAGCGCACTGAAACATTTGTAACTCATGACCATCAGCTGATGTAGTCGATACATGGCATGCCAGCGTCACGAACTCGTCCAGGTACATGCATAAAAAGTTATCATCACTTCGCAGCTCTACGCCCAAAGATTGCGGTAGAACTTTCGTTTCTGGTTGCACTTTTCGTTGGCTTTCAATTAGTACGTCAAGGAAATGACGGCGAGTATCGACGAGATCGAAATGGGAACCGATTTTCTTTTGGGAACCACTCGATACGAGCTCAAAAACGCGCAAAACACATTCCACTGCAAAATGGCGTACTGCACGAGACAGCGGCGGTAAGTAAACCATTAGGTCACTCACACTCTTCTTGGTCGCTCGCCATAAATCTAGCTGATTCGCAACAGCAGTCGACGATAGCATGGCATCGTCCATCTTTTCAGCAAAATTCACTCCCCAAGCATCCGTGCTCTCATCAGCACTGGCTTGCGAGTCATCACCGTTAGACGCAGTTATCGAACCCAAGATACCTTCCATTCCCTTTGGACTCATCATAAGTTGATCTTCATCCACTGCAAAAGAGTTGGCCGACTCGCCAATCGCAATGCTTCGGCAAAAGAGAGCCCATATGCAAGGTTGCGCGCCACGCTCAGCCCCACCATCAATGTCGATTAACGCAAAAATTGTCTTCCGAATTTCTTGCCAGCCGTCGAAATTTTTGCACGAGACAGACGATTTAAATGATACAAAGTCCCACATTCCATGCATACCGGGAAGAAACTGCCACGTCATGGTGATACATTCCATGTGCAATGCATGAAATAAGAGGCATTGCAGTTTTTGCTCGTGAATAAGCACAGGATCTCGCTCTACAAGAGTGCGAATACAAGACATGCTGACTTGCTGAAGTAGGCTACGACTCAAGCCGTTTGAGCGCAGAAGGACGTTCTTAGCAAGTTGTTCACCCACATTGTCGAATGTTGCACGCAATGCTGAAGAGGCACTCGACGGCGACATGCTTGCAGGAATAGCTGCTGATGCTACAATGTAGGTACCAGATAACACACTCAGAATATATTCCAGGTCAATCCGTTGTAGCCGTGTAGGAGCGAATACGATGACCTGCTCCAGGAACTTCAGATATTCAAGCTCGATCCTCGCATCACCATCCTGTCGAAGAATCGACCAAATCGTAAAATAATCACTCAGCCGTTCAGGAGACCCATTCAGCTCAGGACCCAATGTTGCCACTACGCCATTAATAATCCGCGCAACGGCTACCTTTCCGCTAGTCTGCCACCGAGATCCTTTTTTGTTAAGCTTGGAATACTTGAAACCAGCAAGTAGGTGCGCATCGATAAGTGATGTCGTCGACTTCACGTACTGCTCATAATCGCCACCAGTGGTATTTACGGACTCGACAATTATACTCCATGAATGCAAAATCCAAGTGCGCAACGGTTGCGAACATTCACCAGCAAATCGGAAGATCAATCCTGTGTCGATAGATACGCGCGATCCGCAAACACGTTTGATACTGGCTAGAGCAAATGCTGCGCCAGCTGAATTAGTGGCAGCTGGTACATCACTACTACCAGTTCCAAAAGGCAGTTTATCAGTAGCCAGACGCTTTTCAAGCTCGTGAATAAGGTTTTTGCAATTAGCTTCATTCAGCAAAGAGGCTAGCATGCCAAGTGCTTCACCAGCCCCTCGACGGATTTTATAGTTGTCACTGGATATCATCTCGAACAGCATGGTCTGCATTTGGTGAGACCAAGAGCCTCCCGACTTTGGCATCACGTGATGCATCTTTGCTTCGCGTATAGCAGAGAACAAAAGCGAGCAAACGTTGAGCACACAATCCACTCGACCGTCAGCCATAATAGTAGCACAATGCTGCAGACTTCGCAATTGAAGATCTTCTGGCACAAAATGAAAAAGGCGTCCAAACAAAAACACACTCGCATCAACCAGTCGTACATAAGTGAAGCTGCTGCAAATTCCGCGATCATACGTATCACTGACATCATCTAGCTCACACACGATCGCCCAGAAATGATCTTGGTATTGCACCTCAACCTCCGTATCCGTAAGGGCATTTTCATTTTGTTGCAGCGCCAAAATAAGATTCAATTCACGCGAGTAATACACGCTGGGATAATCACCTGGAACCAGTCGGGACAAACTAACCATCTCCATTGGATCGTCTGCCACTGAGAGTGAGTTGTGCAAAAATGTCGAGCTAGCTGCAACAAGTGGTGATTGATGGCTTGTCAGAGACTGCGATGTCGTGAATTCCACAATAAAATCTAGTAGAGCAACGTAAGAGTCGCTATAAACAGGAGGCAGCGACGAGTAGCACTTGATCAACGCAGTAATAAGTCGATATCTCGCGATCTGACCGCGGCGTTTCATCGGATTACCCAAAGGATCTTGAACAGCCGTAATGAATACGTGAAGAATATGAGCTACTAACAAATCTACGCCATCCGAGCTTACTGCAAACTTTTTGCAATGACTCAGAAAGCCTTGAAGTGCGACCACTGCGGCTTCAATGCGAAGCAATTCCAACGACGACTCTCGCGTTTGAAGTACACTAGACTGCAGCCAGAGGTTGAGAAGTTTATGCGCGCATGAATGAATCCAGCTATCATCTCGGATGGAAACAAGAGTGCCGATAAGACTCCATCCAGCTCGAGTGCAGGTTAGCCATACACTATCTGCACAGCCGTTAATAAACTGACTTTCCACGAGTTTTTCAGCGATTTGCAAAACATCTGATAATATGGCGTGCGATAAGCCGCCTCTCTGCTCGAGTTGAATCGCCCGAAAAATATGCCCGATAGCAGCAGATCGTCCCTGCAACGCGTACAAATGAGCTTTGCTTTTGAGGTTGCTGAAGTCATTGTCCGCTACGTCAGCAGCTGCAGATGCCGATGTCACCGTATCGGTAGTGATATCATCTCCTGATAAAAGCAGATCAGCGGTTTCTCGAAGCGATTGAATACAACTCATGAGCACTCCTTTCAGACAGTAAGGCAGTGTCGTGACTAAAGCAGCTAGCGAAACCGATGCTTGGAAGCGAACACTTTGCTTCTCATGACTTAGTAGTGCCTGCAGCACCACACTTGCATTCTGGCCGTGACTAACGCTGGCCTCAGCGAGAGCGTGCATCATGTGACTGACTTCAACCAAGAGAGACAACAGCTTGTGGTGATTACCATCCGTTGCGGCAGCTTCTTGCTTGATTTTGTCAATATAAATTCCCAGTAAGGCTTCTTGCTGTCGCTCCGTCAAACAACCTTGAACTCCATTGCGCAGGACAAAACAGACTGCATTTCGAGCACGGGTTAGATCACCAAGAGCGAAAGGATGATCCAAAATGCGCAGTAGCGCGTCAATAACATCCTGCAAATGCGTTTCAGCAATCATATCCGGAGGAAGCCATTCAAACATACTGCAGAGCGCAATGGAGTAGGACGCTAGGATCCCGCCATGGTTCTGGTTTGGGTTGCTACTCACATATCTCGCTGTGATCACATCCTTCAAATACACAATGATGCTTGAAATGGAAGCGAAGTTCACAGTTGTGGCCTTGCGTCGCGAAAGCGTGATCGTAGACATTCCAGGCACATGCACAGTGGGCAATTTGAACCCGAGCTTGGATTTCCCATGACTACTACCTGCATTATCCTTGTCGTGGTGCTGTTCATTGCCGTGACTATTGCGTCCACCTTCGTCATCTGCCCCCTGAGACGCTGGTGCAGCGTTCTCCGTCAGAGGCATCTCATGATCAGAAGAAGAGGTTGCAAACTTGGCTAAAATGATACCAATCACGACCGAAAACGCTCGTCGCGCTTCTGGCGCGGCGTCATCCATGCCCTTGCTCGCAATTTGCATAAGAGCGTCGAGCGAGATTGCGTTCGCATTGCCATGCGAGCTGCTACTGCTGCTGGTGTTGGACGAGTTGCTGCCGCCACTACCACCAGTAGCAGTGCCATTTCCACTGCCGCCTCCACTGCTGTTTCCATTTCCAGAGCCAGTACTAGATCCATTCGGATGGCTGCTAGAGATGCCTGAGCTAGCAGGAGTGTGAACCACAACAACATGCAACAGCGCCGCAGCGGCACGTCGAACCTCGGGCATCTTGTCCTGGACGCTCTTGTTCACCATCTTAATAGCTTCAACATGGAAAATCGCGAGTCTGGATAACATCTCTGGGTGGTCCAGCAAGCGTGTGGCGCTCTCCAACAGGCACTGCTTCATGTAGTAATCAGCCGCGCGGATGTTTTTGTTGGCAAAGGTCATGACTTCGGGCAAAAAGGGGAGCGCTTCTTGGATCGACAGTCGCGCGAGCACCATCATGATGGATGCCTTCACGTAGATTGACGAATTCTTGGACGCCAAGATCTCCGTGATCATTGGGCCGGCCGAGAAGTCGAACGTACGCACCAGCAGATCGCACAGAAGTGCATGCACACACTCCGAGGATGTGTTTGCTGCGAACGGCGTGAGCGACATGGTCATGGGGCTACTGGCACCACTGGTGGCGTTTCCCGTGCTTCCCATGTGATTGCCTGAGTACACCAATAGCGCCTCCAGCAGCAGTGGGAACAGCTGCGTGAGCGTACTGGCGCGCGGTGCTGCGAGTCGCTTGGTCTGTTGCGCATCAGCATTCACGAGCTCAGGCCGCCACCGTCGCTGCAGCGCGTAGAGCAGCTTGAGCAGGCGGTGCTGGTGAGTCTGCTGCTCAGCGCCGCCACTGCCGCTGGTGCTGCGTAGCTCCTCGAGACACGCGCGCAGGCGGTCGACGATGGCCATGCTGCCTTGCCTTGGGGGGTGTCACTTGCTCTGTCAGTTCAACGGGTTCTGGATGCGGGCCACGTGGAGCCAGACCCGGGTAGGGTCAACAGATTTGTCTCATGGCTTCGAAACCCACCCACCCATGAGGAACGGAAAACCCACCCGTGACAGTCAGGTTGAAACACGCAAGAGGGACCAAGATGCTGCAGGCGACGCCGTCCTGGGACGAGTTGAGACGATCAGCGCGCACAGCAGAGCGGCAGCTGGAGGAGAAGATCGCTGCTTACAAGGAGATCAGTCGCGCGGCTGGAGCCAAGAGTGCAGAACAGTTTGATGAAGGTTTGAGCGTGTATTAGGCGGGTTTTTCGCTCAAAGAACGGGGTGAAAGCATAAGCGAGTTTGCTGTTCTGTGGGACTTAGAGAATCCGCCGATAGAAGATCCTCAAGAAAAGGAACTCGTGACGGATATTGAGCTAGCACTTTCGTCGGTGCGTTCGCATTGTCGCAACGACTGTACTGAAGTAGAAGTGTCTGCAAATCACTGACAGATTGCATGCAGCTCTCGGATACAATCGATGCTATGAACACGTACACTAGTACGACACTCGTGAAGACACAAGAGGCTGTGCTGCAGCGCTATCGTGAATTGCATTTCGACTTCAAGAGTGAGTTTCGGCGTTCAATGGTATGTGGAAGAGTTCGTGTTCAGTTTATCTGGACTTGATGCTGACAAGGCCATGCTACAGAGCTCACTGCAAGAGAAGCGCGATGCACAGAAGCTTTTCGGCAATCGGTAAGTCGGCTTACGTATCATTTCCACGAAGACAAACCCGCTAATGTTAATTGCCATAGAATGCAGCATGGCGTGTCAGAGGACTCTGAGATGAACTCCCTTCTCAACGAGCGCCGTGCCGTTGATTCTTCTCGCTCTATGACGAGCAACATCATTGAGTACGTCGAATGGTGAGCTCAATGATTTCGTCAATTTGCTGACAAACAGTTTGTTTGTAGCCAAGCTTTGGCCACAAAAAGCGCTCTGGAGAACCAGCGATCGCGCTTCACAGCTTCACGCGGCAAGGTCGGCACGCTTTCCAACTCCTTCGCCGGCATCAACTCGCTCGTGGAGCAAATCCGCCGCAAGAAGATGCGTAACAACACCATTTTGGCGCTCGTCATCGCTGCCTGCATTTGCTTCACGCTCTGGTGGACTGTGCTCTCGCATACCTGATAATGACCCGTCTATCGTAATAACAATACATCTTTCCCTGTTATACGTTCGTAACATTTAACCGGAAGGGGACGGCGGGCCGCGCTGTGGCTGGGAAAACGCGTTTTTGCGCTGTGTTGAGTGGTCGGAAAACCAACCGAGTACAGTAGAATGAGCGACCGAGGCGGAGACCGAGGTGGAGACCGCGGCGGCGGCGACCGCGCGGGCATCTCGCTGTTGGTGCGCAACGTCAGCCGACGACTGCGGTGCGTTGCTTGGCGTGTCTTGTAGAGAGGGAGCGACCTTAAAAGAGTGATCTGCTCTGACTAATTGACTGAACATATAGGCCGGATGACATCCGCAAAGAGTTTGAGCGCTTTGGTGACGTGCGCGATGTGTACATCCCCAAGGACTTCTACACGCGGTATGTTGGACAGCAGTAGTCGATGCGAAATGCCTGGTACTGACGTGTGGATGATGTGCATTGACAGTGAAGCCAAGGGCTTTGCGTTCGTGGAGTTCAAGAACGAACGCGAGGCGGATGATGCGCGCCACAATCTGGACGGCGTGCGCATCGACGGCCGTGAGATTCGCGTCGTGTTTGCGCAGGAGCGACGTAAGACTACGGACCAAATGCGCGACCGGGAACGGTACGTCGTCTCGATTGCCGGTCGATGTTTACATTTAGTATGCTGATTGCATGCTCGTTTCTTGTGCTTGCATTGCAACAGCGATCGCAAGGGAGGCCGTGGCGGGTATGTACTGGGTGTACCGTGCAATCACGTGTGAATGGTGGATTCTAATACTGTGTCGTTTGAACGTAGATCGCGTTCCCGATCGGGCTCTCCTCGCCGCCGCAACCGCTCTCGCTCGCGCGACCGTCGCCCACAGCGCCGCTCTCGTTCGCGTTCTCCTGTGAAGTCCCGCTCGGGCTCTCCGCGTGGCCGTTCGCCTGTGCGCGGCAACCGCTCTGCTTCGGGCTCTCCTCGTCGCCGCTCGCCGGCGCGTCGATCTCCTGCGCGCCGTTCGCCCCCACGATCGCCCGCGCGCTCTCCGGCTCGTTCGCCGCGCGCTACCCGATCGGCTTCGCGCTCCCCGGCGCGCTTGAAAGACGGCGGCCGTGACAGTTCGTACTCGCCTCGACGAAATGGCCGCTCGCCGTCTGGCTCCCCGCCGCGCCGCAACGAGGACGAGCGCGACTAGGCTAGCTGTTGCTCTCGAATAGCAAGCCTCTGCACACGGACCTCTCTTTATCTCTCGTGCTGACTGATCGAGTCGAAGAAACCAGAAGAAGAAACAATGGCATTTGCACCAACGAACACACATATATCCATCGTGATCATTGAGCCTCCTCTTCTGCCATCCTCTCGGGGTAGTATGTTATGTGGACCACATGAGCAGTGGTAAGTTTCCTGATGGGTCGCGTCCGTTACATGGTAAACTACGCGTAAACTACCTGGCGGCTCGCCCCCTCCGTTTGGTTTCCGTTTTGGTTGGGCCATTTGGGTATTGGGGACCGAGCAGCAAGCAGGATGTCGGAGCGCAAGGCCGTGATCAAGAACGCCGACATGCATGAGGACATGCAGCAGGACGCCGTGGACTGCGCGTCGCAGGCGCTGGAGAAGTACAACATCGAGAAGGACATCGCGGCCTTTATCAAGAAGGAGTTCGACAAGAAGTACAACCCCACGTGGCACTGCATTGTGGGCCGCAACTTTGGCTCGTACGTGACGCACGAGACCAAGCACTTCATCTACTTTTACCTCGGCCAGGTCGCGATCCTGCTCTTCAAGTCCGGATAGAGCGACGCGCGCAGAAAGCAGAGACAGGCAAAGATGATTTATTTGGCGACAACGCGGCAGGCAGACGGACGAGCGAGCAAGACGACCAAGACGCCGATTTGCTGCGTGCGCATCAGCAGAAGGAGGCATTAGCCACACAGAGAAAGAAGCGCGTGAGTCTTCTGTTCCTCAATTAAGGAGAATAAAGCGTGGTGGTTTCGTAGCCATTTGAGCTTAGTGTTGTGGTTGTGGAGCTGTCTCTGCATTGGTTGGACTGCTGTGCTTTTGGTATCGTCTCTGCTGACGATGTGGACTGGATACGATCCATGAAGCCTGTATGCTTCGCGCCTTCTGGAACATGAGACTTGCTATCCTCCATTTGGATCACCTGATGTGGTACACACCAATATGGCCAAAGTACCTCGTATACTTGATGACCCATGGCATCTGATTACCTGTAGCGTATAATACAGACCTGCCAGATAAACATTGCGAATTGCAATTGCAAGCGAGATGATGTGTCGGCCCATGACGTGCGGCCGCTCTGTGCTGCTGCTGCTGGTGCTGGCGCTCGCATGCGCCGCGACCGCTGCTGCGCCCAAGGTCCACATGAAGATTGTGGCTCGTCCTAAGATTGGCGGAGAAGATGAGCTGGTCGTCGAGCCGGCCGATGAGTCTGTGGAGGCCGGACCGGTCCTCCGTCGGCAGCCGATGCCACCACAAGGTACGCGGTGTACGATCACGCTGCGATTCGTAGAGCTAAGCATTCGGTGGTCCACTCAGGCCCCTTCTCTAACAGTCTATCGTCGCTCTCGTGCCTTACGAATAACGCCATGAAGATGGGAGGTGAAGAGTACGTGGACACGCTTCCTGGAGCTCTCGTTTGCCACTCTGATCGCTTGGCTGTGTATGCACAGAGTGCGCGTGGACATCTGCCATCTAGCCAACATCACGTACGTTCGATCAGTGGCAGTTGAGCAATCGGAGGCCGAGTCTTCATCCTCCGCCCAAGAACCGATCGAAACGCGAGGCGTTCTCGGGTGAGTGCATGTGCTGCAGCATGCAGCTTTGGCACCACTCTGTCACAGTCTCTGATTCTCTTTAGTGTCTATCGTGGATGGGAGATCGACCCGATCACGCTCGAGTACAAGTACATGATCTTCACGGACGGCGATGATTGCGACGACAGCGGCAACTCGTACCAGTTCGAACTGGAGCTCGTTCGGAAGACGCCCAAAGCCCCCGTGCACGTGTTTGGCTTCAAAGAAGTGGAGCCTTGCGTGTACACGGCCAAACTAGCAGCTCACCTGCCGCCACAAGAGCTGTACGCGCAGGAGGGCATTCACTCCCCCGGTGTTATAGACATCAGCCCGGCTCAAGAAACGCTGCCCAAGGTCTGCGGCGAAATGCAGTGCAAGTACGACACGGTCACGAATCGATTGCTGGCGATCTCAAACCAGGTGCGTCAGAACACCTATGATGTATCTATTTGTGCATTAAGCTCATGCTGCTTGGTCATTCTTTGCAGATCGCGTCGCTCAACAAGACGCTTCACACGTTTGCAGCTCCAAACGCGACGGATTTTACGAACCTTACGCTCACGTCCTCGTCAATGATCCTGCGGTCTTCAAACTCAGTACTGGAGCGCTCACTGAGCCTGATGTACCATCTCGAAGCTCTGGCCGCCAAGTTGACCAGCAAGTCAGCAGCAGTCTTAGAGGAATCGCAGAAGACAGAAGAAGTACCGAAAGAGGAGAGAACGAGTGGACAAGCTGGAGATGCTGCGCCTGAAGAGGAAGAAACAAAAGCGAAACCCATTGTGGAGACTGAAGTTGTTGCGGAACTGTGAAAAGAATAAGCTCGAACTGCGTAAGGACTTGGAAAAAATGAAGATCCAATGCACTGTTTTGATCGTATCGGGAACGAAATCCGTTGTCTTTGAAACTGCGCAATCCAGAAAAAGATCTGATGGAGCGATCGTGGCAGCAGTCGATCTCCGGGAGTCAGTATGAGCAGCACCAGCTAGCGCTGCTGTCTGATAGACGTCGCACGCTTGAGGACGAGATGCGACGTGTTCACCAGCGCCAACTCTCTCAAGCACGACAAGAAAAGCGGCAGCGAATGGAGTACGTGAGTTTCCATGGACACTTCCTTCGGATCAATTGATTTTTAGCTGCAAATTGCAACAATAGGCAGCACATTCAATTACTTGAGCGAAGTGTCGACAATTACGAGGTTCAGATGCAACAAAACAAGACGACACACTCAGATCCGATTGAAAGTGGCCCTTTAAACGAGATTCTACCTGCATTTGGCTGCCCTTCGGCTAAGCAAATGCTGGCGCAGATTCTGAAGCAAAATGAATTGATCACATTGCTATTAGCAAACTCAAAGGAGCTGAAGCTACAGCAGATCAGCAGTACAGAGGATCAGTCTTCAACCAAAATCGATCACAAGAACAGTGAGTTGCAATCGCCTTCTCAGATATCAAGTGGTGACTATCAGCACGTTGCATTCAGCGAGAAAGATCACGATGCTACGAAGGCGCAAGATAGCTCTTCTGGTGTCCGTATAAAATCAGCGAAGCCAAATCAATCAGTAGTCAAGTGGAACTCTCCTGCCGCTCTTCCGGATATCCAGTGGACGGAAGTAGATGAATTGGTGGGCATATCATCTCCATATCCAGGTGCGGACGTTTTCACGAGTAGCAACTCATGATATCTTGCTTGATTTTAGATGCTGGAAAAGCTGCAGGCAGTCGACCAGGACTACGACTCGTTCGATGAAAACACTATTGACTGGGACCGCATGCATAGCAATGCTGGGCAACAGTCGGATGCCATGAGCAAAACTGGCGACCAAAAAGTCCGTGACCGCGAAGAAAACCGCAAGAAGACTGCCCAGCTACTCAAATCAACGATCGGGAGCTCAGCATCAGCACGACCGCGATGGCGGATCAAGCTGGACGCGGAGAAAGGACTGGTCGCACCATTCAGTGAAGATGATGCGAATTGCATGAAACCTCTTCAAATCTTTCGATCTGCTGTCTGGGCAGTCATCATGGTGCTCGCGCTTCAGAAATTGGTGCTGGATCAATTGACAGACCAAAAGATCAAATCTGTGCAGGTATAGCCCCTGAATGATCTCACAATCTCAAGAGGATATTGCACTGCCCTTGTTGCATCTGTTCTAGGACTTTGAAGCGATGCTAAATGTCTATTTCGAAGCTACAAGAACATGGCTCGCCAAGCTCGTAAAGGTTCCTCTTCTTTCGTTCCTTCAAGACTCGTCAGCGGATCTCGACCTTTCGTCGAAGGCGAACGTAGCTCATTCGAAGGGGTTTGCAAAGAAGTTTGGAGCTCTGCTAGCGCGTCGACCGACAAACGATGCTCTTGCGCCCGGAAGCAAAGCTGCAATCGTTCACGAAACAAAGCTGATGAAGCTCCGGGTTCGCGCGAAGGGAATATCGGACGCATTAATTAAGGCGATTGAAAAGCAAGAGATCCCGACGGGCATTCTCGAATTCTGGAAGCGGCTGTCCAGCGACGGAGTTTATTTCCCAGCTTGCGTACGTACGCGTTTGCTTCTGTCGTTGTGTGCAGGACTCTCAGTTGTGTGTTGTCTACGAAGCTCAGTACGAACTCTTTCCGTCGGAACTGCAAGTTCTGGAGTTCAGCAAACTTGGCTCAACTCGCAAGATGCAGTTAAGGAGTTCGATTTCGGATGATGATCGGGGATCTCCGACACTCTACTCACGTTTCAACGTTGTGCTGCTGAACTTCTTGTTCATTCGCATTCTGATCCCGCACATCATTTTGCAGCCTTGGCAGGTCGGCATTCGTGGCTCCGACGTCACAGCTCAAGTGGCGCTGAATCTGAAGAATGTGGCCACGATCATGTATCTGATCTGTCGACAGTTGTCACCGCTGCCTGAAGTTAAGTCCATGTCGCCTTTAAAGCCTGTGGAGCGGCCTGTACTGGCAGCAAACGATGAAGACAACCAGACCAAAGCGGAAGAAGACGCAAAGGCTGTTCATGATGAGGACACAGATGCGGAAAGGCAACAGGCAGAGACCGTGAAGGAGACGCGCTTTCTGTCGCTTGATGAGATCACAAGCCGACTGATCCCCGACGCCAGCTTTCCCACGAACTCAACTCAGGTTCAGCAGTTTGTGCTGGAGCAGAAGACAAGACTGGACCAAGCTCTACGTTTGCTTCAGATCCAACTTCATCCTTCTGAGCAGTGAAAGCGAGTCGGATGTTTGTTTTTATTTGATGTTTGGCCACAAGAAGGAGCAACGGAGACAGCACAAGAGACTCGATGCAGCGCCGAGTGCCTTCCTGCTTTAATCTAAAGGAAATCTATTGCTTCGAACGCTTGCAGGTCATATTTCTGGGCCTTAGCTGCTCTCAGATGAGCCGCTGGAGCTGATGCGAGGGTGACGGCGGTGCACGCTCTTGCCTACAGTGCTATGGCTCTTAGCAGGTCGCGTCTGGTTGGAAAATCGTGGTCGTCGCTTGTGGGCGGCAGCAGCAGAATCTTCCTCCGAAGCCGGGGCAAAAACTGTGGGCGGCACCGAGACAGCCGGGGCAGTCTCCGAGCCTCCGAGTGCAGCCTTGCGCGACATCTTGCCGGAGCTGCCTTCCTGGATACAGACAAACTCCAGCTCCTGGCCCACTGAGAGCTCCGAGTGGATGTTCTCAATCCGGCCGGGGCCGAGCTCCGTGATGTGCACGAAGCCACGGTTCTTGGTTGGCGCTGTGGACTCGAGGATGGCACCAAAGTCCAAGATCTCCGTCACACGCATAGAGTACCGGTCGCCCTTGCGGAAGAACAACTCGTTGCCATACTGGTTCTGGTACTGTTCCATCTGCTGCAGAATAGCTTCCTTGGCCTTGGATACGTTCTCAGTCGTGCCCACGAGGCGAACTTGGCCGTTCTGGCGGTCGATGCTAATAGACACTTCGTGGTTCTGCTCCATCTCGCGGATGTTGGAGCCACCGGCACCGATGAAGCGGCCGATGTTGCTCGTGGGGATGGCGAACGCGATGCCTGAGTGGATCTCGCCCGAGGGCGAGTTCCTGAGCTGCTCGCGCGGAGTGTTGATCGTGTTGTGCATCTTGCGCAAGATGTTGGTGCGCGCCTTCTTGGCACTGTGCACGGCCTTGCACAGAATATCGAGCGGGATGCCCGGCAGCTTGACGTCCAACTGGATGGCCGTGATGCCGGCGTCCGTGCCAGCGATCTTGTAGTCCATGTCACCGTAGTGGTCTTCCGTACCCAGGATATCGGTGATGAGCTTGTAGTTGGTAATCTCCTTCTGTCCGTCGAATGGATCGCCTTCAGTGATGAGACCCATGGAGATACCGGCCACGGGGGCCGAAATGGGCACACCAGCATCCATGAGCGCCATGGAGACACCGCAGACCGTGGCCATGGAGGATGACCCGTCCGATCCCATGGTCTCTGAGGTCATGCGCACCGTGTACGGGAACGTATCGATGGACGGAATGACTGGCAGCAGAGCCTTTTCAGCTAGAGCGCCATGGCCAATCATGCGGCGGTTAGTACCACCAATCTTGCCAGTCTCGTTTACACAGTACGGCGGGAACTCGTAGTGCAGCATGGCGTGCTTGATGGCCTCGTCCGAGGTCGACAGCTCGTTGATGGCCGATCGCACCTTCAGGCCTCGGTCCAGCGGGCCCAGCGTGACAGAACACAGCGCCTGCGTGTCGCCGCGTGTGAAGACGGACGAGCCGTGAGCCATGGGCAGCACGTCCACCTCGGTGTAGAGATTGCGGATCGTGAATGGGAAGCGGCCGTCGTAACGCTGGCCCTTGTCACCCGACAGGATCTGCGTGCGCAGTGCGTGCTGGAATACATCATGGGCAGCCATCTGGAAAATAGAGTCGTCCAGATTACTGAACTCTGGCTGGTCCTTGAAATGCGCGCGCAGACCCGAGATGATCTTGCCGTACACATGCTTCTCGCCCTGTTGACGCGCATGCTTGGTATACTTGGGGTCGCTCACCATCGCGCGCGCGTCCTCGAGGCCGATCTCGTTGGCCTTGTCCATGACCTCTGGTGGGATAACCGTGCTAGCGTACGTGCGCTTGGGCTTGCCATGCTTCTGCACGAGCTGCTTCTGGTCTTCAATGATCGGACCCACGGATTCCTGTGCGAACTGGAGCGCCTCGATCATGCGCCATTCCGGGATCTGCTCGCCCGAGGCTTCGATCATGAGCGTGCGCGTCTCATTGGCCGCGTAGATCAGGTCGAGCGTCGCGAGCTGGCGTTGCTCGATTGTCGGGTTGAGCACGAGCTGGCCGTCGATCTCAACCACACGCACACAGCCCACTGGTCCGTTCCACGGGATGTCCGACACGGCCAGGGCGGCCGACGTGCTGTTCACGGCCACGACTAGCGGGTCGTTGATGCCATCGAAAGACTGCACGGTCGCGATGACCTGCGTGTCTTCGTAATAGTCACGCGGGAAGAGCGGTCGGATCACGCGGTCGATCACGCGCGACTGCAGGATCTCGTCGTCATTGCCGCTGAACTCGCGACGGCGCGCCGTGTCCGGAATCAGGCCCGAGGCGTAATATTTGACGCGGTAGTCGACCATGAGCGGCAGGAAGTCACGGCCGCGCTTGCCGTTGCTGTCGCTCACGACTGTCGTGAGCAGCATCGTCTTGCCGCAGGTGGCCATGACGCTGCCGTCGGCCAGACGAGCGTACCTGCCCACCTGGAACTGTGTGTCGTCCAGACTGCCCTGGATCACTGGAGTGGGTACCACTTCCTCGACGACATCCGCAGCTGGAGCGGCAGTTGGCGTGGGCTTTTGCAGCTTGGCCTCAGCGGCTGTGGCCACTTCCACCGCCGGCTTCTCTTCCTCGCCGGACTTGCCGAAGAACCAGTCCTTGAGACCGAAGAACGAGCGCGCATGCTGCGGCAGCAATAGAAAGTCGCTCGCGGGGTGCAGACGCGTCAGGGCGCCGCGCGAGGCCTTGTGTAGCACGCGAACAGGCATGCGCCGCCCAGTGACCAGCATCTTGATGATCAGAGATTTGATTGGTACGAAATGCAGCCACAGACAGACCAGCGGTTAAGGCTTGCCTGAAACGGGCTTAGTCGATTGACCGCATAAAAGTCGACTCAAAATTTTAACTGACTATATTTACCAAAATAGCCTACAAGAAACGGTTTACCTACCATGCGCGGTTCCATGGGACCGGACCGGATGAAAAACCCACGACCATGACCACCAACCAAGAGAGGCGCGCGTATAGATTTGCTATTCGACCAGTACCAAAAACCTATGTAATTTTAAGTAAAGACCTGATCATTAGCCTTGGAAATAGACTTCAGTTCTGGTCCGATAGCGCTTGTCCTCGCGCCTGAGTCCCGTTTGAGTCAAAGAACAAGCCGCATCAAGCAGCAAGAAGCAGCAAACAGGAACAATGGGAACTCGTGTGTACGTCGGTGGCCTGCCTCGCGATGCGACCTCGCGCGAGATCCAGGACGGATTCAGCCGCTACGGCCACGTGTCCAACATTTGGGTGGCGCGCAACCCGCCAGGCTTCGCGTTCGTGGTGAGTTAGAGTTTCTTCAACGACAGACTGACGCCACAAGCGACGGAGTATGATGGGACACACGGCGATGTATATCTGCGGGGCGGACGGGCTCCAGGTCTCGCTACTGCGCCTCGCGCTTGCATTTCCAGCGTCGTCGGGATGGATCCGCCGCCGCTGTGTAGATGATCTGCTGCTTGCGAGGCCGCCCTTCCCTTCCTCTTCGGATGAGATGGTTGACCTGCAAGAAGGACTTACTTCATTGGGGGAATGAGCCGCTGCTGCCATCATACGTCGCTTGTGCTGTCATCGTCTTGTGCATCGTCGTCCCACGCGCGTGTAGCTGTCCGCCCACCAACGTCTCCATCTCGTCTGTTGGCCCCTCTCCTCTTCGTCCATTAGGATTTCGAAGACCCGCGCGATGCTGATGACGCCATTCACTCCATGGACGGCCGCGACTTTCTCGGCGGACGGTACGGATCTCCTTATCGCTGGCTTGCTATTGGAGCTGCTGGTGAAACTAATGGGCTGCCTTGTCAATCCTTTTAGCATCCGCGTCGAACTGGCCCGTGGCGGAAGCCGTCGTGACCGCGACGACCGCGGTCGCGGTGGCCGTGACGGCGACCGTGGCTACGATCGCCCTGGTACGTGGAATCCAGAACGTCCATGCCGAAATAGTCGGTACTGATACCTGTATCTGAATAGCTGGCCGTAACCCTCCACAGCGCACGGAGTTCCGTGTGCGCATCTCGGACCTTCCCCGCGGCACTGACTGGCGCAACGTCAAGGACTTCCTGCGCACCGGCGGCGAAGTGACCTACTGCAACGTGGAATCCGATGGCACTGCGTACGTCTTTCGCCGATTGACGCTCCTGCTTTCATGCAGTCAGTTAACTCCATGTGTTCTACTACAGCGTGGCTGAATTCCAGACCAAGGACGAGATGGACAACGCTATCCGCAAGCTGGACGACACTGAGTTCCGTGGCAACTACGTGCGCATCACGGCTGAAGCCAGCTCCAGTAACGACCGTCGTTCGCGCTCCCGTTCGCCTGCCCGTTCGCCTGCCCGTGGCCGCTCGCCCGCTCGTGAGCGCAGCCGCTCTCCGGCCCGTAGCCGTTCCCGCTCGGCCTCCCCCGCTGCCCGGAAGGACTCCCCACGCCGTTCGCGCTCTCGCTCGGCGTCTCCCGCTGCTGCGTCCTCGCCTCCCCCGCGCAAGAACTCGGTTTAAACAGAGCAGAGTGACACATTGGAACAAGTTGAATGGTGATAAGGAGAGAGGAACAGTGGAAAAGAGTCACTCCGGTGCTTTAGCTGATCTGGTGTTGAACAAAGAATGGCTTTCGGGTCGAGAGACCTACCGCTGCTGTAAACAGATTTGCGTTTGTTGCATCATGATTGATCCTTGAGAGTCCAACGATACAGGAGCTATTCCAGACGCACTGTTATCTCCGCAGCTGAATGGGAGAAAGGCAACAGTAGCGAAGGAATGGATAGACGAGCGAGAGACGTGATAAAATATTCTGCTGCATTGCGTTCAAACGTCATTTCCGAGCCCCTAGCGGACTGCACCCAGGCCAAGGAGTCAACAGCGACAGAGCAGAGTAGTTGGATCACGAACGATAGAAGACCGCGTTTTCGGATTAAATGCCACACCCCAAAGGTTTCACACTCTAAATATCCTTGCGCTGGAGTCCTAAGAGAGCAAGCAAGCGCTGTGAGAATCAAGGCATCCACTCGAGCAACAGCAGATCCCAGCGTACCAGGGGGAAGCGACTGGGTCAGCTTGTCAGCCTTCTCAGTGTCCGTCACGCACAACGTGTACAGGTACTTCGAGCAGCGGATCTTGAACTTCACGACCTGGGCGGTCTTCTTGATCTTCACCGAGCGGGCATCCTTTCGGCGCGCCTTCTGGAGGAAGTCACGGATATCGGTGATCTGCTTCGGCTGCACAAGACATGGTATACGTCAGTAAACCTGCTGCTGTATTCCCTGTATCTAGATTGTTGTCCGTTGCGCTGCGATGGCTATTGAGGATGGACGACAGCAAGCGCCTGCCGATGGATAGATCGGCATTAGACGACGCGCCAGAGCTGCTGCTACGACGTAAAATCTGTCCAAGAGGCAGCAATCAATACGCAAAAGAGCGGTTTAACCGCTCTCCAGGCAAATCGCATGGCACCTGCAATCCTCAGCCCTCCTCATCGCTCGAAATCATCATCAAAGCCCATGAGGCCGTACCATTTTGAGTAGTTGGTCTTCTAAACTTAACTAACGTGACTGGCGGCGCAGTGGGCCCCAATGGCGATTGACCCGCGGTTGGTTGGCTCACAATCTTCCAGTGGCCTCTGTTTTTACGGATTGGAGGGGTAATTACGCGTATCCACAAACCTAGAAGCAGCGTTTTAGCGAAACCAAGCTGCGAATTATGGAATTGGGGTGTAAAAACGAGCAGGGTTGCGGTCTCGTTAAGTTCGATAATCTCATGTGCTTGACTCTGTTACTTAATATGCAGAGTCATCTCCAGGGATCGGAAAAATTGTCTGACGCTGACGAGATCACTCAGAAGATTAGAATGGATTTAGATGCGTTACTAGCATTCTGTGCAGCTGAGTGAGAAGAAGGATTAAGTGCGGTGATGTCCTGCTTGTTGAGCGATTGGTCAGCTTCCCGAGTGCACAAAAATAGGTCGCGAACAGGTTTTATTTCACGGCACCGTTAAATAAATTACCATCTCGATTTATCTTGTCAATACACCTGCATCAAACCCTGCTGCTTGCCTCATAAACAAATGCTTTGTTAATGCTGAAGTTGAGTGGTCATATCTCTTCTTGTCGCTCTAATAACTCTCTCGCATGAGCTCTCAAGCCGGTTACAGGACTTGACCATTGCTGCTCCGTTTTAGAAGCTAGAAGTATAGGTTCGCCTGCAACCCTAATATATCCGTATTTTTCCGCAGGGTTTATTTGGCCCAGTGAGGCGTCGTGGGCCAGAACGCGGAGGTCCAAGCCAGCCCAAGAGCTCGTGTCTCTCTCATGACGGCGCAGCACGCGACGCAGGAGTGCCACATCTGTCTGGAGGAGCTGCGCCAGCGTCTGGTGGCCTGTCCCTGCGGCCACGTCTTCCACGACGCCTGCATCCTCCAGGCGCTGCAAGTGCACCACCAGTGCCCGATCTGTCGCCGCTACGTCCAGAAATCGGACCTCATCTCGCTTTACTTCGACGTGCCAGTCGAGCCGTCACCCTCACCGCAGAAGCAGTCGCTGGATGGAGACCAGGACCAGCGCCAATTGGAGCCCACGCTAGAGCGTGCGCATATCGAGAAGCTCCAGAACCGCGTCGGAGCGCTCGTAGAGCGACTGCAGTGGCAGAAGACGCAGTACGACCTGCTGATCGCCGAGATGAAGCGGATCCGCAACCAGAGCGAGAAGTTAATGCTAGACAAGCAGACGCTCATGCAGCGCGTGGGCTCACTGGAGTCCAATAAGACGGACTTGGTGAACAAAGTGGCCAAGTACCAGCTAGAGCTGAGTCGCCAGGCCGAGACCACTCGGCAGTTGAGCGTCAACCAGAGCATCATCAACTATCTCAACACGTGTGACGCTGATGCGATCGAAGACGAGATCCAAAACCCTCGCGAACTGATCGTTGCGCTCAAAAAAGCTTGTACGTGAAGCATGATCGGCAGTGACTTCAGGCTTTGACTAACACATGTGGCTCTTGTTGCAGGCAAATTCCGTCATGATCAGTACCAGAAAGTGGTCCAGGAGAAGATGCGGCTCTCGGCCATGCTGCAGAACGCGCAGTCACAGCCGACCATGGGCAAGGGCAAGCTCAAGGCTGCTAGTTCCAACTCGATGGACAACAAACGACGGTATCCAGGAGATAATACCAACGGGTACGCGCCTCATACGTTCGAGTTGAAGAAGCGCAAGCAGGAGGCAGCTGCCTCGTTGGGATCATCCATGCTGGCTGGCAATGCTCCACTTCAAGCAGCGAGTTACGCGCTGCATCCAGATGCAGGCTTGCGGGCGCCTTCGAGTGCCTACTCTGACGTTGCTCCTATTCGTCCGATGGGATCCACACGCCCAACGCTTGGGCGTAGCAGCTACAACACAAACCAGTATGGCGCGTACAACATCACACCGACGATTGGGTCGTCTATGGCGGTTCAACAGCAACAGAACCAGAATCATGGCGACACCATTTGCCGACGCGGCTACGATGAAACAGGCAAGTTGACACACTTCTTCATGCCGAAAGAGCAGCCCAAGCGTCTTTCCTCCAAGCCTACGCCGTCACCATTACAGAAGCCCATGCCGAGCATGCAGCACATTTTAAACATGCAACCTCCACCCAATGGAGCCAACCAGTCACGAGCCACCACGACTAGCGATCGACGCGCTTACGCTTTGACGAATTGGCTTCGTCAAGATCCATAACCTGCCACGACGAACGAACTAGTAAGCTCGACGTTTTTGCTTTGTATGTTGAGTTACAGTAGGTATCTAATGCGAACTGTTTTGCTTGTAGGAGTTTGAAGTCGCGTGCTTATCTATCGACCTAAATGGCAGCGCTTGCGCTTGTTTAGAGCGAATGCTTGGGGTCTGCGTTCTGCCCACATCGTGTAGCTTTCTGTGATCGGGGTCAATCATGTAAAGTAGATCGTACATGAACAAGAAGAATGAGATATTGATAATATGCAGAAACACGTTTTTATATGGTAAAACAAAATCAAAAGTGCTACACCACAGCTTCGGGAGCGCCCACGACGATGATCTTCTCAGAGTTTGCGACGCGCTTGCGGTTGCGCTTGAGAAGCACAGTGCGATCAATCGGTTCGTGATGCTGGAGTCGCACAGTGCCACGTGGATCGGCCAAACCGGAGCCATTTGCAGTCGATGCTCGCACAGGAAAGCCGCCGCCGCCAGTACCGTTGAGGCCGTTGGCGACAGAGATGCGGGTGCTGTTCTGCATGGCGGCATTGAGTGACTGGACGGAAGCGGTGAACGAAGGGATCGAGGGCGATGAACGACGTCGGAGTAGTTGGCGAGGATGAGGCACACGAACACCAGTGCTCGTGCGGTATCCTCCAGAACCATCGGTGCCATCGCTCAGTGAGTCCAGAACCTCGTCAGTCAGCACACATCGGTCGAACGAGTTGAGCACGAACTGGCGCAGCGCCAGGCGGTAGTTGTATCGCTCCAGTAGTGCGTGCACGTACAGGAGCAACATCGGCTGCTCAAACAGTTCTGGTTTGGAGCTACGAAGCTTGTGCAATGAAGAATGAGCTTCCTTCTGTGTGATGTGGTTGCTCAAATCGGCCACAAAGCGCAACACGTCCTTCCATTCCGGTGGACTTCGACTCAGTAGAATCTGCAAGGGAGAGGTTGGAGTCTGAGTAATCGAGTACACTGGAGCACTTGCAACAGACTGCGAAGTGGGCCACCCAAACAACGCATTCGGGTTCTGCGGAACAGCGATCGAGCATTTTGTATCATGCGCAGCGTCCCATCCAAGTCGAGATAAGTGTCGGCGGCCAGGAGTCGATCGCGCAATGAGGCCGAGCACAAAGAAGCAAGTTCCACGAATCGATACCAGTGGAGAATCCGTCGTAAGCTTCACAATCAGCTCGAGCACATCCTGTGCGTATTGATGAATCAGCTCGTATCCCTGTGAGGTAGCGGCGACGTGGCCGAGTGCCCAGAGCGCTGCTCGCTTTTCCAACGGAACACTCGCTGCGTCACGCAAACACGCGATAAACTCAGGAATATGACCAGACTGATGCAAGATTTGACATCCGTAACTCGTTTTCGCCAGTTCACCGTAAAGATGAGGAGGCAAAGGCACTGATCGTGGGCGCAGTGGTAACAGTTGAAGCGTAAATTCCACCGACTTCAGCATTGTACGTTTCACGCCACCGGTGCTGCTATCCTGTTCCACTCGAAAGTTCCACACAGCACGCTCGCCCGGAGCGCAAAGGGAACACTCAGGAGACGTCAAGTACTGCGACGTACGCTGGTCCGGCTGGCAAGAACTCCAGTCCTTGTTTTCCTCGGCCGCGGATTCAGCAACGGGTACGGAGGGATCTGCAAAATCAAGCGCGCTTGCGAGATTGGTCTCGGATGAACGGTCCATGGTGGTGCCGCCTGTGGCAGACGTAGATCGTGCTCGTTTGCTCATTTGGTTGTCTGCTGAAAGCCCTGCGGAGGTCATAAATCCGCCATTGCTCTGTGGTGGTGGCTTGGTGAATCCACGTCGATCCACTGGCTGTGTTCCGAGGAAGAGACAAGCCTGCAGTGTCTGCTGTGAGTTGACGATCACAGGGCGTGGAAAATTGCGCGCATCGACGACGATGCCCTTCACTCTGATTGAGTTCATGCATAAATCATCTTCATCGAGTGGCATGTCATCTTCCTCACGCATAGAACCATCGATATAAGTCTCGAGGATCAGATTGGACGGTGGTCCACTGCCTGGCGGACCCACGATCTTGACTTCCATGTTCCAGGGCATGCGGTAGAGCCAATCCAGTCCCCAGAGCGAGCGTTGGTTGCCTTGGCCAAAATTACCCCCGCGCTTGGTAGGCACATTCACTGGGATCGGAGTGGGCGAGCAAGTCTTGCGAACTGAACTGTTTGAAACAGTATTGCGTTCGCGCCCAGAGACATCGCGATGAAGACCTCGGAAGAGAGCGTGCTCAACAGCATGTACGTAGGAAACGTGCTTTTCTCGTCGCCAAGCACGCAAAGTGCGCTGAATCCAATCTCCGCTTTCCTTTAAGAATGTAAGACCGTCTGATAAGGAGAGGAACTTGAGTAGAAGTGATTCAGCACGCTTGTCTTTGATTTGAAGCAACTTCATCGGCCGCTTCAGGATCATGGCTAACAAGCATTCTTCGGTCTCGGCGGCCTCTTCGAGCACGCTGAGCGCTGCCTTGGCAACTTCTTCTTCCTGGGTCAGTTGTGTCACGAGAGCATCAATTCCCCACTTAGCAAAATCAGCCACTTCGGATCGTAGAAGTGCACGTAGTAAGCATGTTGCATACAGACGCAACGGTTTAGAACCCTCAGTCATCCATGACTGAAGCAGCTTGCGTGAACTGCCATCCACCGAGTAATCGAGATTCGCAAGAATGAGGCGACACAAAAAGTCGTGGCCCTTGGTCGTGCCCATGACGTACAGTCGCTGGAACAAGTTGGACTGCTCCATCATCTTCAGCCCTTCTTTACTGGAGCTCATCAATCCGAGAAGAGTGAAATATTCGCGTAGCATTCGGCGAGAACAGTATTCTGGTGAAAACATACGCCTCTTTAAATCACCGATGTGCGACTCCACAATCGCCGCTTCAGGTCGCGCTTCCAGTTCGAGTGCAGAAGAAATTTCAGTCAGCAATTGGCCACGACGGTCCGTCTTCAGGAACAATAGACCCTCTGGATGGTTCAAGAGGAGAGTGTACATCTGGCAAGCAGGGCGAAGGAATGGCACGAAATCTGGGATCCATGCCAGCTGTGAAAAGTATCCCTTGTTGCCTGGATCACAACGAAAGAAACCGGATAAACGCTTGAAAAACTTGGTCTTCATCGCATCGGAAAGACGTTGAGGGTTCGTGAGCGGACCTTCCAGCAGCTCAGAGATCACATCCCACTTCCAGTTCATCCAATTCTTGTCCGTAAGCACATGCGACCGATTCTGTAGCATATCCTTGAATGTCGCATCACTCATCTGTGCATCGATGGAGAGCTTGAGCTCTTGCACCATGAGCTCACGCGAAGATAAATGCTCTTTCACGCCGGGACTCCGTTTGTTGCTGCCTCCACCAGAAAAATTGAATCCGTGTGTCCCCATGCGCTGCATTTGCATTTGCATCGGCAGATGCGACGGGCGGTTCGTATCACGCAGCAGCTCAGACGCTAGCTGTACGCCGTTGACTCCACTAGAGCCGTAAGACACGAGCGCGGCTCGGTTGCCCGAGCTTGCTCCGACTGCGATGGCGAGCTCCGTGAGCATTTCACCAGCTCTGATCGACTTTTCGCGTTGCATGCGCTCCAGAATGCTCTTAACGTGATCGCCCAGCGACTGGGTCGTGGTTGTCGTCAATGACGTTGCTGATACCAGTCGAGGGAGCGCAAGAAGCTGAGCACAGTGCTGATCGGGAAGAAGGCGCGCTGACATGCGAAGAATATCCGACAGCAGATCGATCGCAGGCTCGGCTAGTGACCGCGTGGTGCCTGTGCCTAGAGTGATAAGTGCGTCTAGAATGCCGCAGTGAATCATTGCCAGCAGCACAATGACGGTGTAATTGTCCAGCAGATTCTGCTGCGAGCCACTCATCATTAGTGAATCGGTTGAAACGCTGATGGGAATGTTCAGAGCTGCAACGTCGGTCTGTTCTGGTCCGGTCTTGTCGAAAGGCGTGCGTTTGTAGAAGATCTCGCAAATGGTCGAGAGCACAGCCTTCTGAACATCTTCCCCGACAGGCCGCACCAGAAGTTGGATAAGCGACTGAAGGCCCTGAGGGTTCGAAGTCAGCACCACAAGACCCTGCGGAATACATTTCAACCAGAGCATCAACACAATTGGTTACGACTAACCAAAGCAAGTTCGTCGTTTCGTACCGTCCACGAGCGCATCAAGGTCACGATGGCGTTACGACTGGCCATCCAGCGCTGTCGTCGCTCGTTACCAGCCGGAAGGTCTGTGTCTGTGAAGGGGGCCAGCAGGATTTGTGTGTCGATGAATGGATCCAGAAACTTGCGCGTCGAAGGCTCGTTCAACAGGAAAAGCAGAGTCAATAGCAGCGAATCGGCCAGATCCTACAGCAGCAGAACAGGGTCACCAGCCACGCCCATAGCGGAGAGGATCAAACTCCCAAGCAAACCTGGAAAGATGGCTCTAGAATCGAATCCACGATAACTTTGACGCCGTTGGATTCGGCCACGATCTCGATGTTGACCAGCGCAAGCTCACGCAGCGTTTCCAGACAAACACGGCGCATGTTGTCGTCCTTATGACCGGCGATGGCGACAATGGAGCGGACCAGGCTCGTGGGCATCTGCGACCCATCGACTTCCATGATACGCCGAATCACTTTCAAAGCTTGCACCCGTTCAGGCAGCAGCTTCTGCTCTCGCTCCATGGCTCGGACAATGAACACTGGCAGGTTCTATCCAGAGCAAGATAAGCGTCAGACAGCGTGATCTTACTCCAGTGCTTCCTTCAGCAGATTCTCACCAGCTCCACCAGGTGGCGCACGCTCTCATGGCTGCTGATCGCGTAGCGCAGAACGCGCAACGTCCCTGCGCGTGTCGACGTGTCCGAGTCGCAGACCAATCGACGCATGGCCTTCATGAGTCTCGCCATGGGAAAGCTGTCCAGCAGCAGTGGATCGCTTTTCAGCTCCTACAAAGGGGAGACATCACCACTCAGTATTATTTGATCCACAGTCCAACACACGGCCGAATCAGTCGCATTACATGGCAGATTCGGCCCGTGCTCTCGAGCTTGGACTTGCGGTCCAAGTTGCCGCGCTCAATGAGCGTGCAGATGGTGGCGAGGTTGCTGTCTCCTTTGTACGTGGCCATGGTGCGTTTGGACATGTCGCCCCACGCTCTCTCTTCGGTCTTCCTGTCGGTCTGCACGAGAGCGACGACCTCAAGCGCACGCGAGATGGCTTCTGTCGTCCGTCGGCAATCGGCAATCGGAGCTGCTCGGGAATGAGTACCTACTTCAATACAGGCCCTCTCATTCAAGCCAATTCAAGATTGAATTGTGGAGGATCCTTAAGTGCGTATCCCTTTGACCGCTAGGTTCGCACTCATCGACGAGTGGCTGCCCAACACCACACAAGAGCGCAAGAGAGCATGTCGATCGCCATGCACCGCTTGCTGTCGGGCGTCGCCGCCATGCGCATCGCGGCGCCAGCACAGTCGTCACTTGTCCGTTCTGCGAGTACGCACGCCAACGTGCTGCCGGCCAACCTGTTGATGGCTGAGGAAAAGCCCACGCGCGCCCCACGTGTGATCCCCGCCGCCCAGGAAGCAAGCGTACTGCCCAATGGCGACGTGAGCATCAAGATGCTGTCCCTTAACGGTGATCAAGAAGGCAGTGCTATCACGCTTGACGGCAGCGTGTTCGGCGCGCCCACGCGTGTGGATATTCTGCAGCGTGTGGTGCGATGGCAGCTAGCCTGTCGCCGTGCCGGCACGAACAAGACCAAGACTCGCTCGGAAGTGAGCGGCTCGACCCGCAAGCCCTGGAAGCAGAAAGGCTCAGGTCGCGCTCGTGTCGGTGACATTAGGTGAGGAATTGCATGCCTTTGACCGATTGCGACTCGTTGGATCTACAGTATCTCACCATACTCCTCTTCTTTAGAGCTCCTCAGTGGCGTGGTGGTTACCGCGTGCACGGCCCCGTGCTCCGTGACTTCTCGTACAGTCTGCCCAAGAAGGTTCGCGCCATGGGTCTTCGCGTGGCTCTGTCCACCAAGCTCCGTGAAGGCAAGCTTGCCATTGTGGATACGCTCGATGTTGATGTACGACTTGTTTGACCGGACTCTGTTTTGTCTATGGAATCTCACGCATCCGTTGCATTGCTGTGGCTGATGCAGACTGCCAAGACCAAGGCCATGAAGCAGCTGCTGTCTTCGCGCGGCTGGGACCATGCGCTCTTCATCGATGGTGAGAGCGTGGCCACCAACTTCTTGCTCTCCACGCGCAACATCCCGTATGTGGACACGCTGCCGCAGCACAAGATCAACGTCTACTCGATCCTGCAGAAGGATTTGCTGGTCATTACGGCTGATGCTGTCAAGTACCTGGAAGAGCGCTTGCACACGGAGTAAGCAACTGCTACAATAGTCAGCAGAAGCAGTACCCAGCGACAACAGAGAGTACTCTGCTATAGCAACATACAACAATACAAACCTCTTTCTACACGCCAGGACGCACAACGTACAAGAGAACCTCGGTCCGGTGGACATTCATTTCTTCTATACGCACTCTGCCTGTCACCAATCGAGGTCTCTGCTTTCTGCTTTTACTTCTGTCTTGTACAATGTCTCTTTCTTTCCCTGCGGATCATTCGTCCGCTACCTACTTTCTCGTATCTGCATGAGGCCGCCGTAATCGTATAATCTTCTCTCGCTCCGGCGGGCGATTGACTTCGTACAGCACAAAACGCACACATTCATGCACTTCTACTGTCATTTCCCCATCTCTTCCACGCATCTTGAATGGGCCGAGCATTCTAGATTGAGAATGTTTGAAAGATGGCATCGTTCTCAAACCCGTTGGTGCTGTTTAAACGAGGATCCGCTGGTGTTGACCTTGCGTGTGGTCGAGAGAACGATTGCCGTGTGAAAGAGAAGCCGTTGAACTCGTTCTTTGGAGACACCACCATCCGCGTATCTTGCTGTAAAAGAAAAAGTAAACATTCCCACGTTAGTGAATACGCGCCACATGAATCAATCAGATCTTCTCAGAGCCAGATGCTTCTTACCTGAAGGAATAGCTGGTCTGGTGCTTCCTTTGTGAATTCCTTGTCGAAATTCTGGATGTCTGTAGGGCCTCGAACACGCGGCTTGAATGGAGGCTTAATTGCTCGGCGTTCAAGCTTCTCCCAGTCAATCTCTGCGAAAAACGGGTGGTTCTTAATGTCGTTCACACCGGCACCAGGACGGCAGCCGATACGGTACGTGGGATCACGCTCCAACAGACCCGCGATCAGACTTTTCACATCGGCGCTCAATCCGAAGTGCGCGGGAAATTTCAGAGGAGACTTCATAATTTTGGTGCACATCTGTTCGATGTTGCGATCGAAGAATGGCGGCCAACCGGTCAACATTTCATACATGAGCGTGCCGAGGCTCCACCAGTCCACAGCCTTACCATACTCCGTCTTCTTCTTGCGACTGATAAGCATTTCCGGTGCCAGGTACTCCGGCGTGCCGCAGAAGGTCTTGGCTCCGGAAAACTCACTGCAGTGGGTCTTGGACAAGCCAAAGTCCGTTAAGCAGACGTGGCCCTGCTCATCAAGCAGGATGTTTTCCGGCTTTAAGTCGCGGTAGATAATATCCTTAGCATGCAAGTGGCCGATCGCTGAGACCAGTTCAGCTGCGTAGAAGCGCACCATGGATTCCGAAAACGATCGGAACTTTTTCAAATGGAAAAAGATTTCGCCACCACAGCAGTAGTCGGAAACCATGACCAGCTTTGTGGGTGTCTGGAAGGCGTAGCGAAGGGTCACGATGAACGGATGCGAGACTGAGCTCATGATACGTCGTTCGGTCATGGTGTGGTTCACCTGGCTTCGCTTCACGAGCTCCGACTTGCGGAGAACTTTCATGGCCATAATCTCCCCACCTCCGGTCTTGCGGCGCACCATGTAGACCTTGCCAAAGGATCCCTTACCGAGCATTTTGAGGATTTCAAAGTCACGCATATCCATCACGGGCTGACCATTGCCGTTGGTGTCCAGGGAGCCCGTGGAAGAGCGCATGGCAGATCCGCTGGGGCCGCTGCCACTGCCGCTCTGGCCACGACTGCCGGTTGACATGCGGACTTGCGCAGTGCTTGGGTTGCGGAAGTTGGCCACGTCGGTAAATAGGTCGATGCCGTCCCCTTCGTCGTCGAAGTCGTTGGTTGCGCTGCTACTGACACCACCGGCCAGAAACTGCACGAGCTCCACAGGTCGCGGACGTAGCGTGAGGATCGCATTCATGTAGTTCTCAATGCCCTCGCGTCGCTGCTCGATGACGTGCAGCGAGTGGGACATGAAGAACTTCTTCGGTGGGAAGTAGAGCTTGCTAACCGTGGCATACTTGTGACGCAGTACCTTGTGGAGCTCGCGGAAGTGGCTGTAGCGCTTCTCATGCAGCAGCACCTGGCCGCTCTGGTAGTGGACCAGGATCTGGAACACCGTGTATCGCTTCCCATCAGCTGACAAGCTACCAGGTTCCTCATTCTCCTTGCCATTCCAAGTGGACGAGCGGATGCCAGAAGACACCATGGGGCCAGGTGAATTGATGATTCCATTTGCTTGCATGTCGCGCGGCGCGGCACGGCCGGCTGCGACGCGCTTCGACACCCATCGCGGGATCTCGACCTTGACGATGTCGTCTACGCTGCTCTGGTTGTTGGAGTTCTTGAGGCTGCTACTGTTGTATGTGCCGAAAGGCTGTTGCTGCGGTCGGTCGAACGCCGACTCCATGACGTGGGTCAATGAAGGTCGAGATGCCGAGCTCGGCGGCGTCTGCGCCTGACTGTGCTGGCTACTGGAGCGGCCTGTCGCCACGAAGGATGAGGCCAGCGCAGCGTTGGTGTTGCGCTGCTTGCCCTCCTTGCGCTGGTGCTCCGGCATGGACTGCCGGGTGCGCATGTAGTCGTCCGTCGCGGGCATTTTCCTCTCTCCGGCCTCGATCTCCTTGCACGTTCGTGGGCAGATTAGCAAAAGCGAGAGCTTGGGTCGGGTGCGGCCGGTCGTTCGGTCGCCAGAGTGACTGTCGTGCGACGGGAGCGGGAGCAAGTGTGGACAGAAAAACCTCGGTGGACAGCAGCGAAAAACCTCATGTGGGCTCGGGTTGTCTCGCCTTGCGGCTCTTCCATTTCGCACAATCACGATTGACAATCACTCTGTCACCTCAACTTGAAACATAAAAACTTCTCAAAATTAGAGCGCAGCTGTCGTATATTGGAGCATAGAATCGAGAAAATCCGTCAAAAGGAGCCAGCCAAAGCAGAGCAACAGGAGCTTGCGCTTTTGCACTGGTGGGTGGCAGGTGTAAAGTGCCAGTCAACTTCTCCGAGCTGACCAGGAAGCAGAGCGAGGAGCAGGCATTTCGGTCATGTTTGTTGCAGTTGGGTCGGAATTACTGCAACATTACGAGAAGTTCAGATCATTTTTTAGAAAAAGGTCCGTCCCCAGCAACAAAAAAGCAACATGTTCGGTGGATTAGGGAAAAAAGTGAGCTCTTGAAGCTAAGGGGAGCGATTGCGGGAGCCCCATCGACTTGGAATCAGGTGCTCGCAGAGAGAAATTAGTATCTTAGTGACCGTGTGTTACGCGAGCGCAGCCGACTGGGACCTCGAGGCTCGAGGCTCGAGGAGAGCGGACTACACATGCACACAGACGCACGTACGACATGGGATCCTTCCATGACCGTTTGGATCGAAGAGACCCTGCAGGATTCAGATCAGCATCAGACGGATATATGGAGTCAGCTGCAATATTCTTATTCGCAAGTCAGCTTAGTACTTTCAGCTGCGGTTAGTCGTAACCGTCTTCACTGCCTTCGCAGAACAGCGCTATGAAAGTGACATGTGTACCATTCTGCTGGTACAAATGTCACCCCGATTTACTGCCCTGTCTTCAAGATCTTCTTCTTGCGCTCACGTCGCAGACGGCAGGGTGAACATCGTCACATGGTTTGCACTCATCCAATGCGCCAGTTTACGCATCGCCACAGCCACATTGGGGCACACGGACTGGATGAATCCGTCCACGGCCTCCAGCGCCAGATCGCCGTCCTGCAAAGAGCCACAAGGAGTCAGCGTATCAAGTCAGTTGGCACCTGCTCAAATGGACGAAGTTGTTCTCTACCGTGCTCTCGATCAGGTACATGGCAATGTCGCCCTTGAAGTCGACGAACGCTAGTCGCACGTACAGCTCGTGTGGATCGCGTCCAAAGCAGGAGCCGGGTAGGATCGCCACGCCAGTGTCGTGCAGTAAACTCGTGCACAATTGCGTGTCAGTCGTGATGCCGCGCAACGCGAGCGCCTTCCGGTGACGAGCAAAACACGGGAACAGGTAGAATCCAGCTTGAGGCAATTGCACCTCGACGTCCATCTTCTGTAGCTGGTAGCAACACCATTGCCCGATCAATTGCAACGTCTTGCGGCATTTCTCCTTGTACGCTACCAACTCGATGCAGCTATCGACAAAAATGAGACAGGGATTAGTAATTTATGAATGAATAAATACCAATGAACTGGACAACTTACCCAGGCACAAAGGCTCGTCGCGCTGCGTACTGGATTGGCGAGGCCACCGAAGTATACGTCTCGGAAGCCATGACCATCATGCTATTGCGCAGCCAGTCCAGACTGGAGGGAAACAGCCAAAAGCCCATGCGCCAGCCACCAGCGCCGCACCACTTGCTTAGTCCTCCAGAGACAATCGTGCCTTCAGGGTAGTACTTGGAGATCGATATGTGTACGCCTTCGTGGTGCAGCTCAGAATAAATCTCGTCCGACACGACCAGAATGCGGTACTTTCGAGCAACTTCAGCGACTGCTCGCAGCTACAATTAACGAAGGTCAACGATATAAGCAAAGCTTTTCAAGCTAGAGATGGATCGGCTATCTAACCTCATGATCACGATAGGCGCAACCGGTCGGGTTAGACGGACTGTTCAAGATCAAAATGCGCGGGGCGTCTGCGCAGACAAGTTCACGATCATAATTATTACGCCATCACTTCCATGTGTCCACGTTATACCTGGATCCTTTGCGCAGTGAGCTTCCAGCACTTCTGGCCTCAGTACCCAGTGGTCGTTCGCATGCGTTGGCAGCCAAATCATGTTTCTAAATCACGCAAAAGTTGTCAGCACTTCCAATTCACTGGCGACGAATGTGCTAATGCGTCAAACCTGCCAGCGATATTCGCCTGTGGCGCGTAGCTCGTGCAGCTTGGATTAGGCAGCAAGAGATCGCCATAATACACGGTCTGCAGCACAAAGAGCAGCTCTTTTGTGCCAGGTCCCACCACGACGTCGTCCCGGCTGTAATTCAAGCGCAATGTCGCAGATGCCCACGCAGCAATATCCTCACGGAGCTCAGGAAGTCCAGCGACTGGCAGATAGTCGCGCTGGTGCGAATTAGCGCTGTATGCGTCATATAAAATCAGCTTTTGTTATTTGAATGAACCCATTTTTTCTACTACGTACCGCAACTCGTCGACAATGCACTGTGGGATGGGAAAAGGCGACTGTCCAAGGCCAAGCTTGTAGATGCTTTTGCCTTCAAGAATCATAGCATTACTCAGCTCATCCAAAGCGCTACCCGCCGACGCACAGAGCATGCGGATCTTGCAGTTGATGGCACGCCGAGGCCCTAGCAGTTCGTCAACGAGCGGTCAATGACACATGCACTTGTTGGCTTGATTCTGCTTCGAAGTAAGTACCTTTCCGTGGAGGTGACGACGGTTGACTGCTATTGCTATTATCGCTGTTGTTCATCATGGATGCGGCCGAGCGTTTCCGGCCACTGCTGGCCGCAAGTGCTGTCTGTGCGGCAGCGTTGGTTGGAGTCGTGAAGGTGTTATTGGCTTCGTGGGCAGCCAGCTTGCGCTGCAGCGTGGAGCGTGGCACACCGTAGATCCGCGCAGCTTCGCGTACTGATATGCCACCCCCAGTCGCTGCCAAAATAGCTTCCGTCATGCGGTCATTACCGCTTTCTCCTGCCTCCTCCTGTTTCATGGCAGCCCGCATACACAGTAGATGGACTGTAGCAACCGATTTCAACGGTAGCTGAGTCTGGTGCTCAGCAGAGATGATTTTCAGGAAAAACAACTGCGGGATTTTAGTATAACACAGCAGAATTTCACTCAAATTTGTAAAACACAAAACGGCATTTAATATAACCCAATCTGATTCATTTCTAAGGGTTTTACGTGGACCACTCTATCTGCGGTGCACTTTTGTAATCCGCGGCATCTCACTCAGAATGCTGGGCCCAATCCGCAGCAGAGCGAGCGACCAAGCAGCGGTGGGAGGCACCAACAGCGCCACACAGAGCATCTGCGCCATCGTAGACAGCTATGCGCAGATCTGTGACGAGAATAGATGGAAAGAGATCGCCAATGTATATGACGTACGTGGCTCGTACGAACTGCGTCCAGATGAGATTCTCGTCGACTAATGCTTGTTATTTCTCGCTTCAGCAACGCCGTAATGACGACAACCTTGCAGAGATCCTGGATTTAAGTGCTCCAACGTCTCGACTCTCGGATCTACGTGGTTGGCACTTAGAGCGCATGGCTGTGGGCGAGTTCGATGCCGCCCCCGGCACTGCCTCTAGCGAATTCGGTGCCATCAAGCAGAAGAGTCGCCCCATCAAACGCACGCTGCGCAAGATTTTGGCTAACGCGGAGAAGCGTCAGACCAAACGAGATGAATTCGTGGCAGCCATGGTGAAGCAACGCGATGCCTTGTTGGTAGAAGTGGAGGACGCCAAGGAGTTTCTGTCGCAGGTACACTTGCTAGCTGCACAGAACGATCCCAAGACCATCGAGAACAGTCTTCCAGCCCCCGTCGAGCAGCGTCTCCTTCAAGCAGCCAACAAGACGACACCGCCATCCGTAGAAGAGGAGAGCGCAGTAGAGGAACCCCGTCTTCCTCCGGCCAAATGATAACGCACTCATATTCGGAGTTTGTTCATTGTACGTGGTTTCTTCCTTGTGGTCGTAAATCAACTGCTAAGTGTAAAAGTAACGATATGCAGCTACATCAAATGGTACACCAGCGTTTACTTCTTTCGCGAGGTCTTCATCATCGTTTTCTTGTCCCATCAGTGGGCTAACAAGGTTCTCAGTCTACGAATGCTTGGCATTGTGGTGGCGTGTGTATTGGTAGAACACCGGCAGCATTTCTCGCATTTGGTGCGTCCCGTTGTGGTCTTTAAAGTTGTAAACGCGCTGCCATTTGCCGTCGACATTAGCGTATCGGTGATTCACTTGATGACACTCAGCTACAAGTACAGAAAAGCGATCAGTGCGATGCACAGCCTCACCCAAAAGTGAATCAGCCAGCCACATACTGTTGCAAGCTTTACAAAGATCATAGTCGCTGCATGCCGCGCAATTGTACCGTGGGCCTTTGAAATCCGTTTCCCCACACGAGTCGCAAATAAATCCAAGGTGACGGCCTTCCATAATGTACTTCAGTGTCTTGCGGCCATCCTCTTGACACTTTCGAAATGCGCTACGCACGCGAAACTTTGGAATATCCAACCTTTCAGCCAAATGCTCGATTTGTTCCAGTGTTGGGACAGAAAACGGTTGCTGCAGCAGCTGGAGTGCGTGTTCGTAGTGTGAAGCTAACAACTGCTGCATCACTTGTACGAATGCGGTCTCGGCTCGAAATGACTTGAGCACAAAGATCACAATATCTGCCGGATGCAACTCGCACTCAAAGCCCTGCTGCATTGCCAGATTGTGGCTCCATAGAATCGGACCAGAGAAAATGGAAGGCGCGATCTCTTCCTTGAACATGAGCAGCTCGGAAGAACTGCAACCGAGACGATGCGCCACACATTCGTAAATACTGGCAGTCGAACGGTATGCAGCGTACTGCATGCGACCAATGTACTCCAGTTGGTTCGTGCACGGATTGAGCACCTTGACAAAGAGGTATCCGTCTTCGCTATCTACTTCCATGTCAGTTACCTCCGATAAATCTTCAGCATCGATACTTCTACTAATAGGTGCAGGTGCGGACGAATATCTGCTCATCTCAGGAGCTGTAGCAATATCCAGCGGATCCTCGTTCAGTCCCTTGGCTTCCACATACAGCTGGCAAAACGAGTAGGCATCAACATCGACTCCATCACACAGAAGGTTGCCGAACATTGGTTGCTGTGAGTTCACTTTCGCTTGTGTAAGCAGCTTACGAGGTCGAAGTGCTTGGCCCGAGACCACAGGCTGATTAAAACACCAAATATTCACAGTCGCTGGGTCCAATTGGTAACATTCCTTGAGCTTTTTCAGCAAATCTTGAAGCGTGCAACAGAACGGAAGCACAATTGTCTCAACTTGAGATAAATCTGCAAGTCCTAATTGGTGGTGATTGCGCATGTGTCGCTCGAAAACGACATGGAACGTGATGGTCATGAGACGCACATTGGCAGTCACGCTGAGCGTGCCATTGCTAAGAAATCCGTTTGATGGTTCCTTGAGCGTCTTGAGAGCCCCCAGTGAGTGAACTCCCCAGTTGTTCAGCTGGTTGTCAAACTTATTGTCCACCAGACAAGAGTGCCACTCGATGCTTTTACTCGGATCGGCTTGATTTTCCACGCATAGCGAGAACACAGCGCATGTGAGCCAATCAGGCTCGCGACGGTGCAAATCTGTAAGCACCAGATACACGCTCAGCACTTTGCCCGTGTACTGATCCTCCTTTGGGTTGCCATCCGGGAAGATCCAGAGACAGAAGCGATGGTCGCCGATTGAAAACGTGTCCGAGACGATCTTCTCCACTTCAACGCTGGTGAAATTGGGGATCTCCACGCGGATCTCGGCGCGTTGGTTCGCGCGATGTCCATTAATAAAACAGCGTCGCCAACTTCCGCCGTAAAGGCGAATCAGCTGCAAAAGGCAGCAGCTTAAGTAAGTACGTTGCAATAGTGAGCCAGCGAAGCAGGCAGCAGCTACTTACGTCGTAATCCGGTGCGCCTGGAAGCTGCGGCAGCGTCTGCGTGCGCAGTGTGGACCAGTTCTTGACACAAATATTCTTCCAAACAACACAATCGTACGAGAGCGTGGCCATTACGCGACACACGAGCGAGCAGTGCACGAGCGTTTGTCCGTCTAGAAACGCCAGCACCACTTCAAGCATTTCCTGCGGCAGAGCCTGGACGAGCGAAACAGCGCGGCGTGGACTCGCTAGCTGTATAACGCCGTCGTGCGGATAGCGACCAGCGGTCGTGCATCCCAACCGTGCACCTTCGCGGCTGGAGCGGTACTTGGCCAACAGGCCGACGCGCTCGGTCAGTGTGAAGGCCGCGCCGGCACGCTTCTTGCCGTTGGACAGCGCCTCGCGCGGACTGAGCTTGGCGTCCGTGTTGGTCATTTCGTTGGAGCGACGCGGCCGCTGGAGCGCAAAGCGTGAAATGCCCACTGGCTGCTTCTCCGCGGGACGGGGAAAAGATCGATTATGGAAAGAAATCCATCCTGAAACCAACAGCAACAAGGCGAAAAGATTTTTTTTCGAAACGATGCGGTACTGCGCACGACGAAAGTATACGACCAACGCGACTGTCCCAGCGCATTGTCGCTTGCGGTTGCAGTTGAAGTAAATGGCTTGGCGCGCGGCCGGCGGCGGCGGAGCGGTGACGCCTGTGGCCACACCGCAGCGCATGCAGCCGCATCATCAGCCGAGGGGAAAACCTACAGTCGCAGCGATCGCACAGGTATGCTCATGTATTAAAACCTGGATTTGGTATCGAGCAGTGAATGGCACGCGTCGACTTAGATCGAGAAAGCGCGTGAAGACCGACGCAAGGCCATGGCGGCTGCCAAGATGGAGCGTCAACAGGAGAATCTGCGTAATGAAAAGCATGGCCAACCAGGGGATGTAGATTTCCAGCGCATGATTCGAGGGTTTCGCGAGCAGAACCAGACCAAGAGCCAGCCCCATAGCGCGCCTGGTGACACGAAGATCACGATCTGTGTGCGGAAGCGACCCGTGAATGCAAAAGAAATCAAGAAGCGTGATTTCGATGCAGTGACGTGCTTGAATCCCATGGCGATCGTACATGATTGCAAGCTCAAGGTCGACGGTATCACCAAGTATCTCGATAGCAATGCATTTGAATTCGATCATGTGCGTTGGACAGCTTTGTAACGTTTGCTTCCAAATGCGCGACTGACTGATGTTTTCAATAGACGTTTGATGAGAATTCGACAAATGAAATGGTCTATAACTTCTCAGCACAGCCACTGGTCAAGTTTGTTTTTTACGAGCGTGGACGAGCTACAGTATTTGCGTAGGATAGTTCTCTGATCTATGCATAGCTGATGGCATTTACTAAAGAACATTCCGTCATGCAGTTATGGGCAGACAGGAAGTGGCAAGACGCACACCATGACAGGCATTCAAAAGAATATCGCTGCGGATGTGTTCGCTGAAGTTCATGCGCTAGCGTCACGGTGGGATCATATGTATTATGTCTTGAGCGATGTATGCTAGCTGACATTGGTTGTCTGTTGTAGTGGTATTCATCTGGATGTTTGCGTCAGCTTTTTTGAGATTTATGGTGGACGATGTCAAGACTTGCTTCATCGTAAACGGCTGACAATTAGAGAGGATGGCTTAGGAGAAGTTCAAATCGTGGATCTCGAAGAAGTACAGCCGCAATCAACTGACGAATTACTAGAAATCATTCGCAAAGGCAACAGCCTGCGCACTACGCATGCAACTGAAATGAATGATGTGTCGTCTCGGTCGCACAGCATTTGCCAGATCAGTTTTCGAGAGCGCGGAACAAGTAATCTTCATGGAAAAATATCTTTGATTGATCTGGCTGGGAGTGAACGCGGGGAAGACACGAAGAATCATAACCGTCAACGACGCATGGAATCGTCTGAGATTAATAAGAGCCTGCTGGCATTAAAAGAGTGCTTCCGGTAAAAGTTTCAGGGGCGATTCGAATATTAGATGCAAGCCTGACTCCCTTACGTGATTATTTAGAGCACTAGATAGCGGGGGACGGGGCGCGCATATTCCATTTCGCGCGAGCAAGTTGACTCAAGTGTTGAAAGACTCATTCGTGAACGCGAAAGCCAGGTAATTAAACTATTTGTTATGCATTTTTGGCGTGTGAGTAAATCTTGGGTTGTTGTCGTAGAACGGTTATGATAGCTACTGTTTCCCCGTGCTCATCGTCGTCGGACCACACACTCAACACTCTTCGTTATGCTGATCGTGTCAAAGAAAAACATGTGTCAGCCAACGCCTTTGATGACATTGGTGAACATCCAGATGAAGGAGGTGTCGTAGCGTTGTCGGATGTTCAATTTGAGACTGGTACTGCTAGTTAATCGCTCACTTTGAGTAACTAAGCCACTCATACTGACATCTTTCGTGAAATTGTAGATGTTGAAGATGATCTACAATCTCAAACTGAAGAATGCGAAGAATACGAAGAAGATAGTGAAATTGATTCTCGTGTTGAAATGGCAGAGCGTGATAATGGCCATAGCAGTGGACGTCAGTTGTACGACAGTCGACCCAACCAATCGGATATTGCGGGATCTAGAGAAAGCAAGAGACACAATCAAGAATTTAGTAAGTATGGTATCTCAGTCTATCGCTAATTGCTCCAAGCTAACATGCTTGATGAATAGGAGGAATTCGAAATGGTGACGCTGCTGCTGATTATGAATCCGTAGCGAGCCATGGAGTGGTATAAATTGCGTGTTATTCCTCCGTTTTTGTTCGTTCTCTCACAATTGCGACGTCGTTTTTGACGTTGCAGGCTCAAACACTCTACGAAGAGCAAGAAAGCCTCCTCAATGCTCATATGAATGCTATTCAGGTACATCCAACATGAAGGCGTCGTTTGTTTTATAGGGCTAACCGATATTTTTTGCAACTGCAGGAAAGTGCGGAACTTTTGACTGAAGAAGGTGCTCTGCTTGCGGATATACAAGGGGATGCCGTTGTTGACTATGATATCGATCGATACGTTTCTCGCTTGGATGAGGTGCGACTCATTTTATCTCCGAAACAAGTGAACCTGATTGTAACTTTACGTAATCGACAGATTCTGGCTCAGAAAGCAGAAACAATTGAAGGCCTACGTCAACAACTCAGCGCATTTCGCAAGCGATGCGAGGAAGAAGAACACGCATCAAGAGCGGTTGGTTGACGACCTTTAGCTCGAGTCTGTGGCAAACTCCCTATGCATAGAAAATTCTATATAACCTGAATGATTTCGTTCCGCTTTCAATAGTGGCCCATGCCACCATCAGCTCAGGTATTCCAGAACACGAAAGGGAAGATGGTGCTCACCCGTGCCACGCAGATGGCCTTGCGCACGCGACAGCGTGTTCTGGCGCAGCGCTATACCGCGCAATTGTGTGCACTACAGAATGCATCACATATGACGAGCACAAGCACGACTCTAGGGCGCAACGTGATGATGCACAGCAGTACGCTTGCCATGGGAGAAAGATCGAAGCGCTCGTGGACGCCGCTTGTCGCTGCAGCTGCTGCAGGCTTAATGACAATCGTCGCAAGTTCTTGTGAGCCCTCGCATGCAGAAAGCCCGCCGGATAAGGACGAAAAGGTATTGTCGAGTATCTACGAGAGTGCATACTGATACTACTGCACTGACACATTGCTATAATGAGCGGTTGTTGCAGCGTTTACAGTTTGAAGAAGCTGTGGAAAGAATCCGAGCGCAAGTATCGGAGTTCCGGTCAACGCTCAAAAGCTCCGAGTCGCGCATTCCCAAGGCGTTTCCGATTCAAAAGATTGGAATCTCGCGCATTCATGCTCCAAATGGCGTGTCAACAATCCGTCTGTCGTTTGTGTGCCCACCGTTTGTCGATCAAGAAGCTATCCTAGCCCGCTTCGTTGCTCTTCTCCAACGAAACAATGGTCCGTCTGAAACGAAGATCCAAGTGGTTCCTGAAGCCAATCCTGATAAGTCATCGTCTGCCTCAATTGTTGAGCCGTACGACCAACCATCCGTCAACTACGTTTACACTAGTGGTCACGGTTCGTTCCAGTTCCTGCGGGGTGCAACGAGTAGCACGGGGTCGACGTTCGTGTTTTACAAGGATGAGTACCTGACACCTTCCGAAGTTGATGCCGTTGTGGGGGCGTACAAAGAAATCTTTTCGTACCCAAACATTCACGGGTTTTTTAAACACGATCTGGAGGAGTCGCGTCGAAAAAAGTTGATCCAGCGCGGCAGTCAAAAACCACCTTCTGCCCCTGGAGGCGCTAAGGTATGGTGTCTGTTAGTCGACGATCGGTAAGCGTATACAAACATAACATCGAGTGGATTTGTTATTGCTTATAGGATGAAGCCATTCAGCAGTTACAACAGCTTGGGATTGATGTCTTTGAACCTTCGAACGATGAAAACAGTCTAAACTGGGACAGCCTTGTAAGCAGTCGTATGTTTTGTCTTTGAAAACTCTCGTTAACGCTGTTTATGCTGTCGTGGAAAGGCCGGATACGATGATGTCAAACTGGAAATTGAAGATACGGTGGTTTTAGCACTTCAGAACCCTGAGCTGTACGAAAACATTGCTCGCAAGACTCGCGCACGCTACGAGAGTAATCGACCGCGAGCAGTATTGTTCGAGGGTCCTCCTGGAACGGGAAAGACGTTAAGTGCGCGTATAATTGCGCAGCAAGCTGGTATCCCAATGATTCATATCCCAATCGAAAGCGTCGTATCCAAGTGGTACGGTGACAGCGAAAAGAAAATGTCATCAATCTTTGATGCCTGTGAAAAATTGGATGGAGCAATCATTTTTATCGATGAGGTTCGCAGCTGCACGCTGAAAAAGCGACGCTTGATCGCGTCTGATTCACTTTCTGTAATTTTGTTCATTCGTAGATCGATGCGTTGGCTGGAGATCGTTCTGGCGGTATGATGCACGAAGCATCACGCCGAATCTTGTCGGTACTGCTGCAAAAAGTGGAAGGGTTTGCTTCAGCCAAGAAAACTACAGTTGTTTGTGCGACGAATAGGTATTGTTCGTTTTCAAAATGCGTTAGTATTAGTTTCTATGACTATATCGTTTTGGATCCGTCGTGACGTAGAAAGCAGGATTTAGATTCCGCATTGATCAGTCGTTTTGATTTGTGCATTCGATATGAACTTCCTCATGAAGATACACGCTGCGCAGTCTTTGGAAGGTAAGTGAGTTGAACATGTTGTGCCCAAGAACTCAGATAGCTAAGGACGTCGCTGGTTAATAATTTGACAGATATGCCAAGCAGCTTTCACAGGAAGACTTATCGCAATTGGCTGCACTTTCGACAGGTCTGTCTTGCCGGGACATCAAAGAGGTAGCTGAAACATGTGGACAGACTACTTATTTACTCCAGCTCATTGTAATAAAAGTCAATGTCTTGTTGTGCGGTTATAGATTTGTGAATACGCCGAACGCAAATGGGCATCGAAGGTCTTGAAAAAGGAGGTTTCTGACGAATTGCCGCCATTGTCAGCCTACTTGCAGGCGACAAAAATTCATTTGGCTGGAATTAGCCAACAGGGAAAGACAGCTGAAGTTTACGAAGCGTAGTAATCACAATTCCCGAACGTGTAATGCTACTACTGGACGAGCAACTAACATCACACCGAGATGAAGTGCTGATATTGATCTTGAAGAATGTCGCCAAGCTGGATGCTGAGTTGTTCGCATTTCTCTGAAAATACGTAGTGATTAAAATTTACCGTAATGCAAATAAATACGAGAGATGGTGACACGCACCAAGGATTGTCAAAGAAATCTTCATGAATTTTGTTGCTTCAGCGCGATCATCATTTCGAAGATATGAAATCCCCTAAAAAGTAACAATTTTCCAATTAGCTAGGGAGCAACTGACATACGTACAGTAGAAAACCTACAATATTCCAGGATTTGCCGACGAACCATTCTGTCTCGGTAGCAGGCAGATTTACACCGAGACTTTCGGTTACTTGAACCAATTGCTCAAACCATTCATATGCATTTAATTTTGTTTCAGTGAGTGAGATTAGACGCCGAAAAACATAAGAAAGCTTGCTGGGCGAGATGGTGTCATTTTGCAGCATCAGTTGGAGACTAAATATCAGAACAACCATATCTCAGACAGAATGGAAAGTGTTATTGTGGCAGGATAGATACCTGTACTTGAACAAATCACTTGCCAGATTGCGATATTTCGATCGCACCTTTCAGATTTTGAGCAAATTAAGGTAAAATCATTGACTCATATAGTCGTGCACTAATGACTAACCTCAGTTGCCTCGTCAAACTTGGTTGAATAAAGCACGAGCTCTACGGCACATACCATTTATACACATGTTTTATGAAATGGTATTTCAATTACCTTACCACCGAGGTCAATAAACGAGTCGGCATTCCTTGATATCCTTGCTTGGCACATTTGAAATAATCCGTTCGTATTAGAGTCGAAGAGGCGTAGCTTGATTGTAACCACAGACTTTGCCTGCTCAAAATTTTGGGATCAACACTACGACCACGAAATAAGTGATGGCAATGACTTACCAAAAATTCACGCAGCTCTACTCCAGAGTCTTCGTCGAAAGTTTCTCTTTCAAAACGATCAATAAGATCCAACAGATCCCTTAATTTCTGTCTTTCCAGAGACTCAATGCATCTCATTTCAGAGCAAATTGCAGCTAACAAGCACTGCGTTTGGCGCTGGCTGAAACAAGGATCCTCGCCGAAATGTAGTAAAGATGCTTGCTTGGCAATATCTGCCCCAAGTAGAAAGAAATCTGGACGATCAATATTTTTCGCAATATTGAAGCTGTCGCAAGGGTTAAATAGAAGTCAGTAATTGAGATGACGTCTTAGGATAGTTGCAGCATTTACCTCATGCTATAGAACCAATCAAACACAGACTGGGGAAAAATTGCGGCGTCTTGTTTTCCACGATGACAGGATTCCAGTAGTATTTTCGTATACATCAAAAATTTGTCTGCATATGCCTCCGCAGGATCTTTTGTCGTACCGTGATTCAGTTTCATTTGTGTGATGCACTTGTAAGCTAGTTGTGCGGTATTTTGAAGCAGGATACCAACTGGAAACGTTTTGTCGACCGTTGAAATCTTTGCAACCAACGAGCAAACCTCATCTAAAATGCTCCACACGACATCTTCTTTGTTTTCGAAAATACTAGCCGCCTTTGCAAACGCAACTAAATCTTGAACCTCGAAATCATCTCTCTCCTTTAAGTTCTTGATAGTTGAGTGGGAAATATTATCAGATGTAGTTTCTTCAACCTCAAGTAAAACCTGAAATTGGATGTACAGTGACCTTTTTGATAGATCTGTTGCTACAGCATCTTCAGCCCACTTGATTGCATCATTTTGAGCACCCATTTTCAGACTGGACATAGCTAGCATCCTATTCAACAAGAAAGTAAATACATCAATGTTCCACACACCTTTGGGACACTAATAATGTAATCACCTCATATAAAAGGCTGCTTCCTGCTCAACTGTTGCCAATGTTAACCCAAGCTTTGACCATTCAATGCAATCCTACATTTGACATCAATTAGGCAATAGTGTTTGCGTGAAGCCACACACAAGACAACATACCGAGTATGCGCTGATCGTATACGTGCTCTGAGTTGCCTCAAAAATAATCCGATGTATTTGACCGGTTTGGATTGCTTTTATTTCGTTGTCGTCGCTAAAACACATATGTTCGTGAAAGTCAACAATGAGAGAAGAGAATCAGAAAGTAAGTGCATACCTTTCCAGCTCTCGTATATGAATCGCGATTCGCTTCAATTCACTGATTGCAAGCTTTTTGTGTGTTTCTGCTTCTGAAACCGCCAAGTTACGTATCAGATCAAGACTAATTTCGATCGAATTATCTCCATAATTTCGTTCGAGTTCTTGATAAATTTTCAGTGCTTGATCATTGAATGACAATGCTTGAGCGTAAGCTCTTGCGCCTTGTATCGAAAGATTAAGGTCATTTTGTTGGAAGAGAGTTCGAAGCACTTGCAGAGCTTTGTCGAAAAGCTTGGATGTCACGTACAGTTTGCTCATTGTCAGCAGCCCAACAGCGTCATTTTTGTTCGGAAGCAAATCAAACGTTTCGTCGGCTTTTTCCACAGCATTTTTTGACGTAAACGATTCGAGCAGGTTCAGCAGCAGCGATTGTTTTGTTTGCAGAAAAAGATTGTTAGAAACATCATTTTCAAACGATCCGCAAATCCGCAATATATCTCGTGTAAATGTTTCTTGCTCTTCGTGCATGCCGGAGTGTCTGTAATCATTGCTAATTTCATTTAGCAACTTCGTGAAATCACCAATATATGAGGTCATATACGGTAAAAGCATGTGTAACTCGTGAACAGCTTCCACAATGTTTCGCACATCAACGCCGACATCATTTCGATGCAATCGCAAAACACGGATTCGGTCCATTCCAAAGTCCCAAAGATCTTCCAAGATTTCTTCCAGCTCCATGTCTTTCTTGATCTTTGTTAAATGTGACAACCCAATCTGCGACCAGATGCGATTGCAGTTTTCGAACGCGTCATGAGCAAGCGCCAGATACTGTTGACACTTGTCAGCATCACTCTTGGCACTCTCCAACATTAAGCCACCCACGCGGCCGAACGAACGGAATACGTCGATGCACTCGTCTAAGTATTGTGTCTTCTTAACGGCGTTATTATCAGATCGACTTCCATTTCGAGAACATGTCAGCGAAAGCCCCATCAATTTGGCGGCAAGAAACCGCGCCATCACGACGGAATAACGCGAATACTTTGTTACCACCACTGCAGATGCGGCTTCAAAAACACTATTGTCCGTAGTCATTTGCTTGAGGGCATTGCGTGCCGAATTGTATAGCACAACGCCTAAATCCATCAGCTGCGATCCATCAAGCACGAGAACGCGCTGTGAGCCAAAGCGCGTGATGTCTTGTTCCAGCTCCAAAAGCAGCTGCTGCAGCCTAATATCATCATGCGTCCCGTCATTCGCGTCTGCATTATCGAGAAGTCGTTGTGTCGCTTCCACATGCAGTGTCAGCACGGCTGCGTCGTCCTTCTCCATCGTCTGGTTTCCTTCCGATTGCTGAATGAGTGCGCTTCAAGTGCGCGCATTTGACCATCATTCTAAAGGAAAGGTTGCTAAATTAGTGTGCTCCACGCTAATCGGATGTTTTCTCCACTGGGGGTACACTCCAATAAAACCTAAGATGGCTACACATTTTCCTCATTCTGACTGAATAGGAACGCAGTGGAGATCGGCCACGTAGTGGTACACCTTTGGCGCATACGACTTGACTCGCTCCACATGCTTGCACGTGATGGCCCAGTCGCGACCAGCAGCCTTGGCGAGCGTCTGCATGGTTTCGACCAGGCGACATTCCCACGTGTCGCGGTCTTCCACAGCGACGTTCTCGTGCACATGCATCCAGCCGCCCGTGGGCTTCATGACCTGGACAGCAAGCGGCCACGCCTTTTCAGCAGTAGGTAGCAGACCGAGATTCACGCGGTCAGCGACAGCGCCCAGCGTGGGGGCAGACACCTGGTTGTCACCCAAATACACCGCACACCGGTCAGCGACATGGTTGCGCTCTAGATTGAATCGCAGAGCATCCACCGAGTCCGGATTCCACTCGCAGGCGTGCACAAATTTGGCACCACCGTGCACAAGGAATGGTAGCACGTAGTAGCCGATTCCGCAAAACAAATCCACGATTGTCTCGTCCTTGCAGCCAATACGACCCATACGCGCCTTTTCAGTGACGTTGCCAGAGGAAAACATCACACGCGTGATGTCCCAGCCGTACACAATGCCGTTTTCTCTGATCTCCACCCAACCAGGCGCAGCGTTAGCGCGAGAGTTGGAGATCGCCTGCGAGTTCACGTAAAGCAGTTCCACATGGCTTTGACGTTTTTCGCTTGCATCAATGAACGCCTTGCGTGCGACTCGCGACAGCACGGGCGTGGTCGACGAGCACACTTTAGCCCACATTTCCTGGGCGAATGACTGCCACTCTTGTTGCTGGAAGGACTCGCGCGGAACCAGCAGAATATCACCCACAAATTCAAACTTATCCGGGATCGTACCAAGGATCTCCGCCGATAGCTGATGCTTGGTCGCAAAGGCCTGCAAGTGCGTGCGAATAACCTCGTTGCGATTCAGTCCACTTGTCTTCCCGAATTTATTGGAGTAGGAATCATCGTCCTTCACGATCTGGAGTCCAGACAACTCAGCATTAGTAGCGACTACTTCATGGATACCATCCGTCACAGGAATCACGAAGACACTATCTCCAGAAGCATCGCCTGCGATCTCTAGCTGCGCAGCAACGTGGACACGGCGAGTCTTGTCATAGACCTTGAAGCGCTCCAGCTGAGTTTTAATGGCCTTGACTTGAAGTTTGGTCGCCAATATTCCAAATGGGCCAGCACCAAAAGCCGTTGACTGGTGCGTGGTCGATGCAGGAGTCGACTTGCTGATAGTCTTGCCTGTGATGGTGGAAGTACCGCCGACAGTGTGTTGCAGTGCCAGCTTGCACTTGAATGGAGTTGAATAAAACTGACCAAAGCCAAAGCACTGAAATCCGCCACCCATGACATACAAACTCTGGTTTTGTTGCATCCACGTGCTCGTGTGGTAGGCAAACCCAGCCTTTGGATGACTAATGTCGCCCAGACGTTTCCACTGCATAGAGTGAGTGTTTAACGTGAAAATCTGCTGCGTGGCATTGTCACCGTTTACGAGCGTAGCAGGCGTCATCCCACCAACGACCACGACATGATGGCTGCTTACTGAAGCAGCGCTGGAGGCAATCAATCCAGATGGAGGTCCATCAGCAGCATTGACAATCTCTCTTTGCTTCCACTGCATGTCGACAGTATCGAACACCATACACACGGAGTCCTTCTCGTCGTAAGATTTCACTTCAGAGCCCATGGCGCTAGAGGATGTCATGCCACCCCAGAAGAGTAGCTTGGATTCTTCCACGACAGCACCCACGTGATCGAATCGAGGAATCTCAGAGGCGCTTTCTATAACAGAAACAGCATTTTAGCCAACGTTTTTCTCAGCACATGTTAACGATATCGTACCGATACGAGTCCACACCTGCTCATTCTGATCCAAGTCAAGCGCCCATAGATCTCCAAAGACCGAAGTGGTATCACGGCCGCCGTAAAGATACATCATGGAGCCCACTGCATGCAGTTCATGGAGCATCTTAGTATTGTGAAAGAGGTTGGGAGATACGAGCGGAAAGCGTACATACCGACGCAAGAGGCGTGCTTGTACCGAGGCGACGGGCGATCTTCTCCCGCAGTCTGCAGCTGGTCCCACATGTTGCTCTCCAAATCAAGCGCAAACAGGTCGTTGTATGGCTTGGTCGGTCCGGCTCGGCCTCCAAAGATGATCATGCGCTTGTTGACGACAACAGCTGAATGCTGCATTCTCGCGCATGGAGCAGTCGTAGACGCTGGGACTCGGTCTGAAATCTGCAGAGAACCGTCGGTGGCAACAGAATAGATGATCGCATCGTCCAGTCGAGTGGTAGTGCCAGTTGAAGTTGGCCCCTGGCCACCAAACACGATAATCTTGTTAACGTACTGTACGCTGGAATGCCCCACACGCTTTAAGGGCTCAGGTAGCTCGAGCTCCTTGGCATCGGCCAATACCACTGCCGTGACGCTCGGAGCCGTTCCAGCCACCGTAGGCTCACAGAATGTGGTCTTGAATGCTTTAAACAATCGATCAGTCTTGAGCTCATTCGCGTGGAACTTTTCGTTGGCGATGTCGACGATCCAGCGCAAGTAGTCGGGGCTCACGAGCACCTCCTGGGCATTGCGGGCCAGAGGAATCTCCATGCTATTGGCAGTCGTCCGGATCGCGCACATGATCTTCTTGTTGCCAAGCACGATGCCAGACTCGCGGAAGCCGCAACTGATTCCCCACTGCAACAGTGTCTTAGCAGCTTCAGCATTGCGGCAGACCACGTGCATGATGAACGGTTCGTGCTTAAAGATGAGCTAGACAGATGAAACAGCTGCGTTAATACCTTGATCAAACACCAAGCATGAACATACCGCACCATGTTGCTGTTGGCCATTGCAAGTGCGTCTGGCGATTGCAACGCACTCAAGAGCTGTCCGAACGTGATTGTCGTGTGCTCAGCGACCAGCCATTTGCCGCCTTTCGTGGTCAAATGCGATTCCGCGACCGTTCCATCAGCAGACGTTGGTACAGCAACTGAACTGGCTGGCATGCCGCAGAACACGGCAATGCGGCCAGAGCAAGAGCTGCTCGTGACCTGAGCATTCCAGGCGTAGCCATTGGTCTCGTTAAGCATGCAGAGCGACAAAAGCGAAAACCAACGTGATGATACGTACATAGTCCGGGTGTTCGTTGATGAGCTGGATCAGATCCACAATTGGCGCGTCGATGCTGCCCTTAGGACTCTTGTCCTCGGCCGCGCGGAGCTGCCGCAGGCTCTCGCGCTTGAGCTGGTCGAACATCTCACCAACGAAAATGACAGCCAGTCCAGGCAGAGAGTACTGTACACACGAAAGTTCTGAGAACGCCTACAAAAGTTCTGAGAATATCAAAAGATCTGAGGACGAATGTGGTATGAGTGTGAACGTGTTGTTCAGCTAATATCATCATCCTGCCTCCAGGTCTTAAGCCACGGATCCCTATTGCTCGAATGATGACTATTCACAGAGTCTTTGGACATTGTTCTAGCGCTTGAGTAGGATAGATGGAAAGCAGCATCACTCAATCGCGAGTTTTCTTCAGCTTTTTGACACACATACGACAATGTCCTTCGACTCCAGAAGGTCAAAGCTCATCTACCGCAAGAGGTTATGAGCCCAAAAGCGGCGAAACGATAGCGATGTGCTCTGCGTGCCATCGGTCCGCGGCGCTTGGGCTCACAACCTATTGCGAAAGGCGAGCTTGGGCAGGAACGTGCTTCCCTGCTGGAGCTTGAGCTGGAGGATTGAAGAGTGATCCCAACGAGCTTTTTCTTTTTTCTTCTCCTCGATTGCAGTGACCGCGGTTCACCAGTTCAAGCTAACCGTTGGATCCTTTGGACAGTGTAATACAGTAGATGACTCTATATGCAGATTTGTCCTTCTTCAACATGTTATGAACCCAACAGCGACAAAACGATAGCGATGTTCAGCCCATGGCGTTTGGAGTCACACTGTTGGATATGGTGAGTCATGGATACGCGTCTTGGTCCTCAAAGTAGAGAACTGACCTGTCATCTCACAGCCATCTCATCCGAGGAATATTTTCGTTATTAGCGTGCGAGCTTAATGTTTGACATTTCAGAAATCACATGTGCCTCATTCAGCGTGGGTTCTGTAAAGGACAATGAGGGCGCTCACGGTGTCTTGCATTGAGAAAATGACAATTTTAATACCATTCTGCAGGTCTGCAGCACATAATCCTGCCGAATTTCATCCTTCAGCGAAACACGTAAATCTGCTATTTGCTTCTCACGCTGAAGCAAATAGCAGATTTACGTGTTTCGCTCTGTGCGTTACCCCAGATTAGAAAAGCTACGACTCCTGCGTATATTTGGCACCAGAAACCGATCCGATCCCCTTTATCTGCGGAAGAAGCAACTGTTTGGACCAGATCCCAAGGAGGTTTTTCTCACGACGACTGTAATAACAGTGCACTTGTCATATCAAACGAAAGAGTCATCAGCAAATAGGCAAAAGACTAGGGGATGAGTTTCTGGGCACCCATTTGTGACACGACTAGATTTAGGTGCTTTGTACTTGCTGCGTCTCACCAATCTGATCTGTCGAGAACTATAGTTAGCCGTGCTTGCCTTGTACCTCGGTCCATTCGTTCTTGGCCTCAACCGGAGTAAACCACAAACCGTTTGATCTCGAGCTTGTTCGTTCCTCCCAACTCACTCATTTGGCTAGCGGAACGGAAGTAAAATGGGCTGCGTTAGCTCCATTTACCTTGGCACAAGCAATGTCAAGTTCTCAAACCAGTACTGCCGCATTATCAAGCGCTATTTGCCCAACTTTACCTTTGATGAACCGTCCAATGACATGGATCGACTCACTGCCTTCAAGTACTGGGAACATGTGTACAAGGAGAACATCCACACTGAGGCGCACCATGCGTCGGGCTCGGCTACGCCGATCGGACGACTGTACGAGAACTTTTATAAGTATCTCTTTGAGCACTCAGCGTATCTGAAGCCACTTTTCCAGGCCTCGCTCCAAGTACAGAGTCGCGTGCTGGTACACATCAGTAGTGGCATGAAGTCGCTTCTCTCGTCCGAAGATCTGGTGCAAAAGGTGATGACCTTGGCATTGGTACATCTCAAGATTGGTGTCAAGCCCGAGGACTTTGATCCTCTTGGCGAGGCGTTGATTCAAGCCATGAAGATTACGGCTCCAGACGATTGGAATGAGCGAGTTGAGACGGCATGGCGCAGAATCTATTGCCACGCATCGATCCTCATCCTGGTCAACATCCCCAACACTGGAGTCGACATAGCTGACTACGAAGACAAGTAGTTTGTTATCAAAGCCCACAGCGATCGCATCAGTTCAGAGCAAAAATCGTGAGTTTAACACAGTTATAAATTTATGAATCGACCCGATTTGCATTAAATGTCCATTGTCATGGTGCTCGACCGTGTCTTGCTTTCTCGATCGAGAGTAACTCAGCACGTAGTGAAGGTCTGGCCATGTCCACACAGAGCACGCCTTCCTTGTTTTTGGCAGCCGGATCGGCACCTTCGTCGACAAGTAGACGCGCCAGGTCTTCCAAACCTTCGATAAGAGCCAAATGAAGCGCAGTGTTACCTGAAGTAGTTCACAGATACCCAACGTAAGATATCGTGAGAGGAAAGTCGCGATGCTCTTGTGGATCGCACCGGACTTGTTCCGTGCCTTGACATTAGCACCGCGCTCAACTAGCAGCAGTACAATTTCTTCAAAAGCAATTGTTCAATGAGCGCATGCCCATATCTTATTAACAGCTCATGGTAGCGCACCTCTACTCGCGTGACCTCCGAATGCGCGCATCAAAGGCGTGTTCCCGACGTGATCCTGCACATAATACTACACGTTAAGCTACCGTTTCTGGCTGTTCTTGCCCGAAGATACGTACTGCGTGGTTTTTCTCTTGAGTATAGTCAAGTAGTAGCTCCGCAATCTCCAAGCGACCTAATGATCACAATAGTCCACATCATGCTGTCGTTGATGAGAACAGAAGACCACAAGAAGACGTACCTCGATGGTAATGCAATGGCAGTTGCCCGTTTTCGTTGGCAATATTCGCGTTGGCATTTCTACAGTAATCCTCAGACAGTTAGATCAATACTATTCACGACACAAACAGGCAACGTACTTGCTCAGCAAAAGGCTCACGACGCTTACGTGCCCGGCCGACGTTGCGCTCATGAGAGGCGTCCATCCGGCGTCATCCTGCACGTTCACTCGCACATGCGCTTCGTCCACCAGAAACGCCACGACGTCCACAGCACCTACAGACGCAGCCCAGTGCAGTGGTGTGCGCTCATCCTCGTCCTTTGTGTCAAGATTCGCTCCCTTCGCCAGCATCGCTCGCAAAGACGGCAGATCGCCGGCCGCCACGGCCTCCCGCGCCGTCATGTTCGTCGATCTTGCTTAGGCTCTTTTTATACGTGAAGTGTTTCACCTGGTTCTTAAAACATAAGGTTGTTTCAGTACCTTGGTATAATGCCCCTTGCAAGAGTGACATTTATCTGTCACTAAATGTGCATACTGTTGGATCCCTGCAACCACCTGGATTCAAGCACTGTCCCGTCTGCTATCTATGCGCAATCTGCGACTGCGCTGGCCCAGACGCGACATGGGACCCAGCTCTTCATTCTGGAGCGACCGTTCCGGGAACCAGCCTCTTGCTGCTCTAATGTGTATCATCGATCTATTTTACGAGCTCCTCTTGGAATATAAATATGCAGGCAGGCTGTGTATGCGACGCCTTCATAGGCGCTAACGTTTACGGGGTACCAGACAGACAGGCCAACGACGCGAGCGCTCCACGTCATTGAGATATTTGAGAATCGGCGAAAAGCAACCCACCAGCAGGCAGCCAGCGCACACGAAGCGTCGAGCAAGGCGACTTACAAACGATCCGCCCACCCGACACCCGCCCTTTCCTGGTGTGCGCATTCTCTCGCTGGCGTCAAGCACAAGACGTCTTGACCCGATAGCTCTTCGCAGCCGCGGGCTTTCTCGCTTATTTTTCGTGGGTGGCTCTTCAAAAAAGCAACCGCGCACTATTCGGAGTCCATTGGCTCACTTTAGTTCCGGTCGGCTCATTCCCACATTACGGAGAGCAGAAACCCACTCCAGGCTTCGATCGTTACCCATTGATTGACAGGCAGGATGCAGGACTGGGCCACGACCTGCAAGAACGTAGCATGCGGACAGCTTGTGTCGGTACTAAGCATGACTAGTCTTGTCATGGCTAAGTACCTCGTGATGCGCAACATCAGCGTGCCAGCATTCATGAACCTGCTCTTCTACACCTCGCTTTTCCTCATCTACATCGCGTACTTCAGCACCAAGCATCGAAAGCAGCAAAAGAAGCTCGTGTCGACAGGTGCGCTGACCCCGGCGTCGTCTCCAGCATCAGTGCCGCCATTCACCTCAACCGAGCCAGCTAAGCTCTCACCGTCGTCCAAGAGTGCGCGCTGGTGGTACTATGTGTTGCTCGCATTCTTGGACTTCGAGGCCAACTACTTCGCCGTGAAGGCGCTCTGGTTCACGGATTATGTCAACGTCGGCCTTTTGCTGAACCTTGCGATCCCGTTCATCGCGGTGCTCTGCTACTTTGTGTGTGGGACCAAGTATTCGTGGAAGCACATTGCAGGGTGTGGCATTGCCGTCTTGGGTGGTCTTGTGCTCTTTATCGACTCTCAAGGAATGGATCTCGAGCGCAATGGATCATCCCAACTCTACGGTTGCGTGCTTGCGACGCTAGCCGCTTTTCTCTATGGGGCTTCCAACATTGTGAACCAGTGGTGTGTGAACTGCCAGGGTGGCGAAAGTGCCATCGAGTCTATGGGCAAGATGGGCGGCTGGGGCTCGCTCTTTGCTATCATCCAGATGCTTCTGCTTGAGACAAGATCGCTCTCGAAAATCGACTGGGCAGCTGAAGTGTTTCTTTGCATGGCTGGCTACGTGGTGGCTCTGCTGGCATTTTACACTGTGATCTCGGTGCTGTTGCACACCTCCGGCTCCATCGCGTATAACCTTTCAGTGCTGCTCTCCAATCTCTACCTCGTGCTGGCGTCGTGCCTGCTATTTGGCGAGACACCGACCGAATTCTTTGGTGTTTCTCTCATGCTCGTACTCGTGGGCCTTGGCCTGTATTCCGTCGAGCCCATGAGCTCCAAAGGTAGAGTCGATGGCATGGGCGCACCGGCACCACCTCAGGTCAGTTTCAAGTCCATGAAGACCCCTCGAGACGACTTGTACGCCATCAAGATTGAGGTTGCGACAGTCTGAAGCTCATGGAAGAGAGAACACGAGTCCGTCATTACCAATTTTCGGAAAAGCTTGCACAACAAGAAGAGGGAGCCAGGACAGGGACGGGTGATCCGAAACCTAACGTGAAAAGTCCGATTGATGCCACGAGAGGAGGTGCAGTATCAAGTTCGTACTGAAAGGCAGACCTCCTTTCGTCCCTTTAGCTCCCACCTGTACAGTAGTACACTAATCCGCATCTCAACAAGATCGTACATCCTTGAAGCTTGAATAAGATTCGACGTCCATTGGTACATGGTACCCATTTGAAGATGGCCGGTCTGATTGATTTGATATGTGACACTTTTCTTAACAATTCCAAGGCTCGGCTTGGATCGGCTCGAAAGAGCTTGAACCAAATAGAGAATGATGATAAGCTAATCAAAAGCACGATGCTGCAGAGCACTCCTTTCGTAGCTCCTCGATGGGCGTCAGCGCTGCGCAAGGCACCCGCCAGGAAGATCAAACTCGGCCACTTCCCCACGCCCATTTTCCCCTTCGCACCGCCGGGGCTACCTGATGGCTTCAAGATGTACATCAAGCGCGACGTGAGCATGAGATTGCATGGAATACAAGGCATCAAGCTCAAAGGTGTTTTTGCATGCACAGGACTTCAGCGGCATGGAAACATCGGGAAACAAGATTCGCAAGCTTGAATTTTTAATGCAAGAAGCTTTGGACAAGAATGCCGACTGCATTGTTACCTGCGGTGGCATTCAAAGCAATCACTGCCGAGCGACGGCAGCTGCTGGGCGTATGCTAGGGCTGGATTCGTATCTATTACTGCGCACGAACAAGCCAGATGAAAACCCTGGCTTGGTCGGCAATCTGCTGTTTGACAGGTAACAACTCGAACGCTTACTTTATCGGGAAGGCCGGGCTTTAATGATCCTTTGCGTGCGACATTAGATTGATGAACGCCACCATCATCCAAATGTCTCGCCAGGAGTACGGACAATACGGCAGCGAAGCCATGATTCAGGTCCGCCCTTTCCATCTCAACGCCTCTTCATTCGTATGTACCAAAGCTGAAGATTGCATATCTCTAGCGCACCTGCGAGCGGTTGAAAGACGAAGGCCGCAATCCGTACGCCATCCCCGTTGGTGGTAGCAACGGATTGGGAACGTGGGGCTACATTGAAGCCATCGACGAGGTTCATAATCAGCTGAAGGTAAGAAATAGTCTAGGTGCTATCGTTTGTTCAAATGAGAACGACTCAGTTTTGCTGTAGAACATGGCTCTGGAGATATCGGATGTTGCCTTTGCCTGTGGAAGCGGCGGAACTGCTTCAGGCATCGGTTTAGGCACATATTTGTACGCCAAGAACGAGCAAAGCGCATCACTACGCTTCGATAAGCCGGAAGTTCCAGGTACAAATACTTCATTCATGGTCTCTCACTGTGGTCTGACCCTTTTGGTGGTGGCAATAGTTCACGCTTACATCGTGTGCGACAACGATGAGTACTTTTTCAACTACATCGACAACAAGATCCTGCCGGAAATGGGAGCCCCAGCGAGCCTTTCGTCGAGGGTGTTCTTGCAGATCACCAATGCGCAAGGCACCGGTTATGCTCGCAGCACCAAGGCCGAGCTTAAGTTCATCACCCAAGTCGCCCAGACCACAGGCGTGATCATGGACCCAGTCTACTCGGGCAAAGCGCTGTTCCATCTCATCAGGGAGCTCAATGAAAGCCCAGAGGTAAGAAACCAAGAGGGCAAATGCATCTTTGCACTGCATCTAACATTCTTCCTCTCTCCAGAAATTTTACGGCAAATCCATTTTGTTCGTCCACACGGGCGGCCACATCGGCTTGTACGACAAGGTAGACGAGCTCCAGCCACTGACGTCGGACATGCAGATCCAGCGCTTCCACATGGAGTGATCTCTCCCAGCCCCATGGACTCCTTCCTATCAGCAGCAAGGCTCAACTTGAAACCCACGTCCAATCCACCTGATAGGACGGAACACGAGGTTTTATGTGAGCTGTAAACAACGTAATCGAGGTTGAACCGTTGCTTTTTATATCCTCGGATAGTAGATGAACCAGCTAAAAAACATTTTCTTTTGCAGCCCTGTTAGGCACCCATGAATCTGCAGAAAACAATAACCTGTTTCTTTTCAGCTGAGAACAACAAATCTATTTTCAAGGTAATCAGTCAATTTAGGTGTCCATGTGTGTATCGGGTTTGCTGAAGGATGAGCACGAAGCGGCATCGGCTTAGCTTTCGTTGTGGCCGGCGGAACTCAATTCCCAATTTGCCATGTGGAGCGCATCTACGTAAGGATCCTCTACATCCATATGCCTCGCCACCAGCAGACGACTGGCTCATCCCTTGATCTCTCTTTGCAGCAAGCAACTCTCTGTCTGTCGTCTCGGTCTGCTCGGCCGTCGCGCACTCAGCAGCGCCGCTACTCCGCACTACGACGTCGTGATCGCCGGAGGTGGCGTCATGGGCTGTTCGGTCGCGTACCATCTTGCCGAGTCCTCGAATCTCAAGATCGCTGTCGCCGAAAAGGACTCGACGGTGCGTTTGATCGTTCACGTCAGCTGCACTTAGCATGGATCTTACCTGTGGCCAACGTATCATTTGTAGTACAAGCACGCGTCTTGTGTGCTCTCAGCCGGCGGCATTCGCCATCAATTTACGCATCTCCCCAACATTCAAATGAGTCAGTACGGCACGGAGTTCCTCAAGTCGGTTCCGGAACGCTTGCGCGTGCATGAAACCCACGATGCGCCCGACATTCAGTACCATGAGCACGGCTACGTGTTTCTTGCCAGTGAAAAGGGAGTCGACTCGCTGCATGAAAACTTCGCAACACAACGGTAAGCGATCATGGTGTTGTTGTTACTTGATGACGCGAAGTTGCTCACGAACCAACCTTTGCTGTCCTAATCTAGCGCTGCTGGTGCCAACACAGCGCTGCTCAGCCCTGCAGACCTCATCGAGCGCTTCCCGTGGATGAACACGGAAGACGTTGCAGGCGCCACCTTTGGTCTCTCGAACGAGGGTTGGTTCGATCCATGGTCCTTTCTCGTGGCGATGAAGAAGAAATGTGTGTCCATGGGGGTCGATTTCTTGGACGGCCATGCCACCGCTTTCGATCTTGACGACCACAAGGCCATCAAGAAAATTCATCTCGAGAGCAGGGACATCAACGATGTTTTAAAGGTCTACCGCCAGACCATCTCCGCTGACCGATTTGTGAACGCAGCTGGTTGCTGGTCGAGCAAAGTCCTGGAAGCCTGTGGCAACTTTGACTACCCCGTGAAGGCTCGCAAGCGCAGTATTTTCGTGTTCCACTGCCCGCACGAAGATACCTGGAAGGGAGATAAAAAGGTCCCTTTCATCGTAGATCACTCAGGTGTATATGTTCGTCGCGAAGGCAATGGTGGTCACTTCATCTGCGGTGTTTCTCCTGCGGCCGAAGACGACCATGACTGTGAGTCCGTTGAAGAGCTGCAGACCCCATCACATGAGCTCTTTGATGACGTGATCTGGCCTGCCATCGCCAACCGCGTCAAGCAATTCGAAGATATCAAGCTCGTGAACTCGTGGGCTGGATTTTACGACTACAACACATTTGATCAGGTACGGAAGCTGTTCTTGTGGGCAAGAATCCTTTAATTGTTCTGACAAGTCTTTGTCGCATATGCACAGAACGCCATTATTGGCAAGCACCCGGACTTCCCCAATATGTACCTTATCAACGGTTTCAGTGGACATGGCCTACAGCAATCCCCTGCGGCTGGCCGCGCCGTTGCTGAGTTGATCGTTCATGACGAGTATAAAACCATCGACGCGTCCTGCTTCAGCTATGAGCGCATTCTTGAGAATCGACCGTTTATCGAGAAGGAGATAGTTTGAGTACATGACACAGCATTTTTGAAGTCGTTTGAAGATGTAAGCGCCAAATATATCATTGACGATAGATACACAAAGAATCTTGAGTCTGATTCGTAGATCCACAGCACAGAGTCAGCATCAACATGTGAATACAGAATTTCGGTAAGACAACAGTATATTTTAGTGCCGATAGATACACAACGATTTCTGAGTCTGTGCTTCTACTGGCCACGCATTCAGTTGCGCAGCGTCATGGTGTCCCTTGACTTCATTCAGCTTTCTGTTGACCGAGTACATGACTTTTTTGTACTCGATGATTTCTTTCTTTCGGATTGCGGCAAGCTCTTCGGCGCAGCGTTTACCTTCCGCCAGCTTCTTAGACCGAAGCGTCGCCTGTGCATCTCGGTGCCTGATTTGCTGCTTGAACTCTTCGTTTGCACGCTCGTGTTTGTCCAGCAGCTCACTGAACTCAGTCTTGATGAGCAGCAATTGCTCTCTGGTATCCTCCAGTTCAGATTGACATCGCTCGAGCTCAGCTACAGCGAGTTTACGCTCACGCACAGCGATTTCTTCCCGCTGAGCGGCCATTCGCCACTTGCTCTCATTGTCGTGAGCCTGTAGTACCAGCTGCTGGTGCTTGTCGTTGCTGTGCTGCTCGCGTTGGCGATCCATTTCCAGCCGTTCGTTGATACGCGTTTGATCTGCTGTCACTGACATAAGTTTGCCTTCAAGCGACGTTTTGTCTTCTCTCAGAGTTTTTACTGTAGCCTCCAGATCCTGGATCTGACGCTGCCGCTCGGCGCTTTTCCGCTCCAGCTCCGCTCGACGCTCCTGGACCGTGTCATACTCCGTTCGGAGTGAATATATCTGGGTTTCATGCTCGATTGCGATCTGCTGCCATAACTCGCGCACTCGCCTTGCATCTTCCTCTGTGCGGTGGATTAAATGATCCCGGTCGACTACCAACGCGCGGGTTTCGTCCTGCACGAGTTCTAGCTCGGCCACGAGCAGCTCCTTCTTCTCCATCTCCTTCTTCCACTTGATCTCCAGCTCTTTGATTTCCGCGCTCATGGCCGTACTCTTCTGCGTGGCCACATTGCAGGCCATAAGGGTCATCTTATGCACTGCGCGCTCTTCGTCGAGCTCGTTCTCTAGTGCCACAAGCTTGTCACGCAATTGCTGGATGGTCTGGTTGCTGCGCTGCTGGATGTGCAGCAGCTCTAGTTCCTTCACTTGCAGCTCGTCCTCGATGTTGGATCTAGCCACACGCATCTCTTGCACCTGAGCCACAAGCGTGTCGACCTCCGTGCGCAGCGCATCGCGCTCTTCCTGCAGCTTGCGCGTCAACTCCTGTAGCGGCGCACTGCTCATATTTAAAAAATGACAACCGAAGTTTTGACGCGGGAAAACTAATACCGATTTGCTCGGTATCAATACCGGTATGTGCCTCTTCAGGCTATGAAACGTAATCCAGTGTCCGTTTGCGCGCATTTGCCAGTTGAAGTTGGACTCAGTATGAGCGCGCAGGAAGGCAAGGCGATCGCCGAGCGGCGGCGGCTCCGCGTAAGTGCAGGAAGTACTACGCAGTATATGATAACGTGGATCATGGGGTTTAATTTTGCGGCTCATGTGCGCAGAAACTAGAGAATCAGCGGCTGGAGGAAGAGGCACGGAAGCGACAAGACGACCTCCGCATTCTGCAGGAAAACGAGCGCAAACGGATTGAGAATGGTTCGTGCTTATCAGGTGCTTGCAGGTGGCAGTTTTTCACTTCTACTTGTGAACAGAGCGGATTGCATTAGAGAAGAAACGCGAAGACGAACGAGAGATGGCACTTCGGAGGCAGGCAGCTGAAATAGCTCGCATCGCCAAACTGGAGCAGACCGAGCGCGATGTGATCCAAGGCATTGAGAAAAGCCTACGCCTTGTTGGTGCATTTTGCATCAATGAAGTGACGTTGAAAGACCACGAAGCTCTGCCTGTTTGTGCTGCTATTCTCAGCTTGAACTCTCTCGAGAAGCCCATCCCAGCGCTGAGCGAGAGCGTTCTATTCGTTGCTGATACTCACCAAGCCATTCATGTGTACACTCTGCGAGCGCGATCATATTTATTTCGTGCTGATTTTCCGTCTGTTGGCTGCATATCTTCTATGGTGAGTTTCGTTCCATCGCAAGGAGGCATCGTGATACATTGCTTACTATTTCTTTGATGTTGTATCAACAATTCAAAACTTACGACTTGCAGCGCACGACACGATCCGGATACTTGCTAGGTAATACTGCGCGTTCAATCTGACAAACTTCGCAAATAGGATTTGAACTGTGTGAACAGCGTGCGACCAGGAACACCACCAAATCTTAATCATCGATCTAGGCGTGTTGTTTCAGCTGTACGAAGTTGCTTCGAATCAGGGATTCAATGATTCGATCCCAGTCGTCGATGGCTCGATGGCATACGCAGGAACGGCCGGTTCATGTACTGGAAAAGGCAAAGGTCAATTTTCATGCCCACGAGGACTCAGCTTGGATGATATAGCTACAGAGCTATACGTGAGCGATCACCTCAATCATCGGATACAAGTATTTGTGTTTTCTTCGGCTGCTGCGATTGCTCCTAATCGTGATCACAAGTCCAATGGCTTGTCGACTTTGTTGCCCAAGCGTGCACAGCCGCTTGTCTTCAGTCGCTTCTTTGGTGCGAAGGGATCTGGTCGAGGGCAGTTAAATCATCCAAGTGGACTAGATGTATCGCACTATCATGTGATCGTGTGTGATACGGGAAATAGTCGTCTCGTCGCATTTACGAAACATGGGATATTTGTTCGAACCTATGGAACGAAGGGCACACACGCGGGCGAATTTTTGGATATTCGAGACCTCAAACTTGTGAATATCCGGAAGGTTCGTACTTTGATTGTGCTACACACTGTGTGTATCCTATTGATGTGAAATCGTTTATGATGATAGCGCGCGCTCTCTCGAGGACTTCAAGCATCAGAAAATGGCATTTCAAATGAGCAATTTGAGATTATTGCTGCAGACACGGGTAATTTCCGTGTACAAATTATTGATGAAAGCGGGTATTTCTTGCGACAACTGTCGTTTTTCTCTACTCCGGAGCAAGCGCTTCATCAGAGAGACTCGCTATGTGGAATTCATGCTTCTCGCCTGCGTGCGTACACTGCTATCAATATGTCTCCTCCTTCTTTGGCAGGGCCAAGCATGGCCAACGATTACGCATTGGCAGCAATCCTTCACCCTTCAAGTGCTCCTTATTCAAGAATTATGGCGTTGAATGCAGAGTGGAGAGCCCATCGTTCTCAGTGTCATCACCCAATTGCACTAGCTTTTACCTTTCCTGAGAAAGATTTGGTTGTTATTGACCGTGAAAATTCTAAAATTTTCGGATATAATGCCGATGGCTCTTGTGCCAATTGGATGAAGCTATCAAGAACACAGCCAAACGTCATATCAAGCGTGTTCAGTTGCTTAAAGTTGTTGGTTCTTGCAAAGTCATCTATGCAATCGAACGAGAATGAATCTTTAAGCTATGGTGAACGCCTGTTTGTCAGTGACCCGGTCTCTCATCGCATCGCAGTATTCGATCCTAAGAGCAGTGATTTTTTAAGTTATATTGGTGCTTCGTCGTACGGAAACCAACTGAAGTGCTCAAATGGTTTTCTTCCAGGCGAGTTGCACTCACCGCATTCACTCAGCTATTTTACTCCCTCTGGTTCGCAGGAGGGCCCCTCAGTGTGTCTGATTGTGTGTGACTCCGGGAATCATTCCATCTCGATTTTTGACGCCTTAACGGGCAATTTTCGCAATCGCATCGGCAAAGGATTCGGACATTTGGAAGGATACTTTGATTCACCATCTAGCACAGATGTGCTTGAGAATCGGCTTTTGTTCGTTTGTGACCAAAGAAATCATCGTATTCAAGTATTCGATCTTCACAACGGGAGTTTTATTCGATTATTTGGGCAACTCGGTGCTGGAGCCGGCGAGTTCAGTTTTCCCAGTGGAATCGCTGTCTGTGCTGCACTCCCAGAGATGCCGAAATGCTATTTTGGTAGTAATCGGAAGGCAAAAATTGTGGTATCTGATACAGGAAACAATCGCCTCCAAATTCTCTCATTAGAGGGTAAATGGCAAATGACGATCGATGTAAGTATGACTCCGTTTTCTGAACCTTTGGAGCCAATGGGTATATGCGTCCACCCTAGAAGCGGCTATTTTCTTGTTGCCGAGCCTGCAAACAGAAGTATTGTGGTTTTTAAGAACGATGGGAGCTATGCCACTTGCTTCGGTGCAAACATGGAGCCAGAAAACCAATTCCAACGTCCTGTCAGCGTAGTCATCACACAAACTGGTTCGTTGGGGGAGCCTGCTCAAGTCCTTGTTGTGGATACGAATCGATGTGATATTTGCGCGTTTGATATATATGGAGGCGCACAATGAAAATGTAGAAGCGTGATTATATTTTGTGTATGGCATGACCTATGTGTCACTCTCTCATGATTCGGTCGTATCTATACAGAGCTTTATACATGATCGTTGTCGTGCAAACTAATTTCGCTCATCTCAGTGGCTTCGTCGTCATCGTCACCGTCGCCGTTTTCATTGGATGCTGGCGCCCGTGGTGAACTAATTTCGCTGCTTCCGCTAATTGATGGCTCTGCACAAAGTGACGAATACTGGTTTCTCCATCGCTTGTAGAGTTGCTGCGCAATCACTGCACAGATGACGACTCCTGCGAGCCCGATTGCAGCGACAAGCATCGTTCCAAGCACCGTCTCCTCATTTTTACCATCTTCACTCTCTGCTGTTGCGGCCGCTTTAGTGTCTGTGGCCGAAAAGATTGTGGCAGAAGATCCGCACGAGGTAGGAATTTCTTGCTGGGGTGACGACAGGTTGAAGTGGTCGTCAAGCCCACGAATGAAGTCCGCAATTACTTGAAAATTCGGCGTACCGACACCAGTAACAGCATCCCAGCCGGCCGCAGCACCAAAAGAATCGTCGCAAATGCGACGCATGCCTTTCATAGCCGCATTATTTCCGACCACGACATCGTGAAATGCTGAAGGCTCCTCCTCAGCAAGATAATACACCAATGGGTTAATGAAACCAAGCGGAGATTTGCCGGCGTTCAAGCGAATATCGTTCCAAAGCGTGACCATGCCTGCGATAACTGGTGTGGAGGCTGATGTTCCCGAGACGGAGGTCATATGACCTCGCACAAACACATTAAACGCTGCACCCAACGCAGAAATATCTGGGTATGCTCGCCCACTAGCGTTAAAGAAGCCGGGTGTCGTGGGGATGCGTGGCTGTTGCAAGTACTGATTCACGGCACGCTTTTGGTAGTTTGGCATGCTGTATTCGTTGGAAAACCCGCCGCCCGTCGTGATCGCGCCACCCATTTCGCCACTGCAAACCACTTCTTCGTCTGTTCTGAAAAACGACCGATCCACGTCGGATTGAGTAAGATGCATTGTCGCTCCAACGGATGTGACGTACGGACTACCAGAGGGCCATTGGGGGCCGTTTTTTGAGCAGAACTCATCTGGTTCCAGCTTTGCGAATTCCGGTCGCAGTCCAGCCACACCGTCGTCACCGCTAGCAATCAACACGGTGATTCCGCGCAATCCCATTTTGATGAGCAGGGCATCTAATAGTCGAGCGTACTCTTCCGATCGATTGAAGATGTTTTCTTCGTCGTCCGAATAACTGACAGAGACCACGTACGGAGGGTGATCCATTTCCAGCACGCCTTGCATGAATTCCACGAACGGCTCGTCTTGAACCGAGTATGGATTGCTGCCATTCATGGTCCACACGTACGTCAAGGCATTGCGTGCAATGCCAGAAATGTACTGAACGTCCAAAGAGGCTTCGGTACTAGCATGAGCTGGAATATTCTCGCGTCCGCCCTTGTCAACCATCGTCGGGACATCCGCACCAGGCAGAAACGTGTTGTAGAACATGGCGAGATCATCAGGGCTATAGCTTTCCTGGTAAAAGGATGGCACGCACTGCGTGTTGGTCTCATTCGTGACAACAAGATCGAATGGAATGTTGTACATGCGACGGAGGCGACCGAGCGTTCCACCTTCGCCTTGTTCATTGACAGTTCTTGCTCTTGCCGATACGCTGGAGCTCGCAAGAGCACGGAGACCGAGAGGATGCGTGTTCACGTTCACAAAGGACAGAAACGGATGCAGATGTTCTGGTACACTGATCCCGCTCGTGGCTCGAAGAACGCGCGATTTCGCGCCATCGCTGCGCTCCGAATGATGAAATTCGTGCAGTTCGGTCTCGAGTAGTCGCTCGACGTCCTTGACCTTCATGGGCACCTGCACATCACGCATGAAGCATCCGTGCGTGAGTTCCGATACCACAGCCCAAGTTCATGCCAGAGCGACCGTACCTTCCACATGTTGGACACTTTGGAGAAGTACGCATCAATGTCTTTCTGCTGGGTCTCGGATTGGATCCAGTCCTTCACTGCATCCACTGCGCCATCCAGTGGCCGTGAGAGTTCATCCGCCTCGTGCTGCTGCAAGTAGTGTCCATAGGTAGCACGCCTACACGTCCATACGTCAGATAGCGCATCTAAAATTCAGTATTCCAGTCATGCACATACATAGGATCAGACACGTCCCAAAAGCGCGATTCCAGGGCTTCAAAGTCAGCCATTTGCAGCCCCAGCACCAGGACGAAATCCTCATCGGCCTTGGCCCGCTGTCCTCTCGTGTACAGGTCGCTTTCGAAGCTCGCCTGCTGCAGTGCTTGGGCACGACCGCTCAGCGCAGCCATGGCAGCCACAGCGACCAATACGAGGCCGCTCGAGCGTCGTGGCGTGATCATCTTGTTGGCGTATGTCTGGCAGCGGCCAGTCTCCCAATCACCTTCGCAACTGATTCGTGTCAGACGCGAAGACGCAACGGTTTGTGCAGCTACATCCCTAAACTAGGCCAGCCACAAGGACAAATCTAGGATACTGGTCATTTTTACGTATTTATGGATTGACTCCATATTGAAGCGAGTGTAGCCACCTTTAGTAGAATCGCGTTCGCGCTTCGAAGAACTCGGCCAGATAGACCTTCACATCATCAGGCCGGTCTTTGATAGCGGAGTTCATGGCCAGAGCCAGCAGATGCCGCACTTTGCGGTCAAAGTACTGCTGTCGCTTGATCTCCTGTCCACGCATAGCCCGTCAATAGTGAATTAGGCCCAGGAATTCCATGAAGAAACACCTACGACGTAGTTGTACTTCTTCAGGCTGAGCGTTCCACGCAGATATTGCGCTAGGAAGTCAGCCGCTTGGTCTGGCTGGTAGAGCAATGCCTGCTCGATAGCTGGACCGAGTACAGGGTCCACGTGCTTGGTCACGTACTCATAATAGTCCTCCAGCGCCACTTCTAGATGAGCGTCATGCTGCTTGAACCGCTCCTGTTCTGTAAATCATGTCAAACTCTACGCATATGAGGGGCCAGTTTGGACGCGGTTCGTTCCCTACCGTCGCGAATGAGCGCGCACATGGCGACGCCTTTGTTGCGGCTCTTGAGAGACGTCGGCTGGTCCATCTTGAAAGTGGGAATGACTGATGTGCTGATGCTGGCAACTATTTATGACTACAAAGATCGTTTCTGATTCTGAACCAGCCAAGGCAAACACTCTCTTCTTCACTGTTACAGCGGACGGCCCTCTCTCTCCCTCTCTAACTACTTGGAATGCCACGCGTTCGGGACCTCTCCTGAGTTGCTTTCCTCCTGGTTCTTGCTGCTTTCACTGCCGTCGAAGCTCATCGACTTGCTCAGCAGCGTGCCGCGCTTGGCGCTACCGTCGCGCCCCCATGCCGGACGAGAAGACGACGACGATGACTTGTCGAATCGCTCTCGTGAGAAACGGCCGCTATTGTTGCTGCCGCTCGCCGATGAGCTGTCCTTTTGCGTGCCGCTATTGCGTTGGCCGCTTGAACTGGAGCTTCGTCCGGTACCGGAAGACTGGCCCTCGGTTCCCGGTGCGCCCTTATCTGACCGCCAGGCCGTCGTGTTGCGAAAGCTTGAGTTGTCGCTGAGCGAAGTATCGTGACGCTTGTACTCGAGCACAACAAACTGCGGCAGGTTGAGCACACGACGCATCGTATCACTGTAGAGAGCAGGCTTTCATCAGTCCAGACTCACGGCTTTAAGCTTCGATCTGCTTCTTACCGGATGCGAAAGCACGCCTCATTGTTATCAGCGTTGCGGTTCCAGAGAGAAATAATGTCTTCGTTATAGCGAATGGACATCACAGCACCACAGATCTCGTTGCCTACATCGAATTGCTCGCCGATGATCGCGAGAACCTACAGTCCAAGGCATTCCAGTAAGTCATGGGGCAACTCGCAATCTTCCACTGATTTCGCATTGCGCCATACCAGATCCTCCCAATACCGAGAGGCGATGCCCTTGCGAATGCGCACCATCCACTTGCCGCCTCGTCGGTTCGCAGCATCCTACGCGATCAAAAGTTCCGTCAGATGCAGGTACAGATACGCCCACTCGACAGTCTGGACGTACCTCCCACATGGGCTTGATGCCCGTCTTGAAGAGATGGTAGTCCATGGTGTTGGGCAGATCGTTTGGCCGCACGAGGTGGTTGTACACGCGCCAGAAGCCTTGCACCTTTCAATGCAAACACACAAACTCAGCTCTCTCTCTGTCATGCAAACGTGCGGTCACGCGCTTACGGTCTTGAACTCGCCCAGCTCCTTGATGCTCTTCTCGTAGCTCTCCTACAAACAACAACAGAACAGAAAGGCTGTCTATCAGCCAGTACACAGCGCAGATGGAGAGCGCCAGCACGCACCGCCTTGTTGCCCGTGTTGCGTTTGATGTACCAGAAGCTGTACATGTTCTGGATTGGCATCTCGCCCTTGTCATCCACTGCAATCCACAGCCAGCCAATCAGCCGTCGAATCTCCAGGCCTTGTGTGCGTCCATTGGCGCACAAATGCGGACGCAGAGACACACGCACCCTCCGCCATGGCCGCCGTTGTCTTCTCTTCCCCCATTATGAGCTGCTCGCGATCTCTTTTGACTTGCTTCCACTGGTGCAACCTCTCTTTTGTCTTAATGTTACCTTCACGCAACCTGCGTAACTAACAGGCCCCTTCCCACCAATTCCTTCTATGCTTGTTTTCATCCAATCATAGATTCCATCTACCCGTTGTTTCATCCAATCCGGTGTAAGCACACACCGCCAGTTCGCCGTCGGTGTCTATTCCAGTCACACAGTCGTCTTTCGCCGCGCCAGGAAAGATGCAGACCGCCGCGCCGACGCCGATGGCCGTGGCGCCGCACGTGCTGGAGCAGGCATACAAGGCCATCCGCACCACGCCCCCAGAGCCCAAGGATCTGGACCAGTCTGAGAAGCTGCAGAGCTTCATGGACGAGCACTTCCCCACGGAAACGCCTGAGAACATCACGCGCCGGTCCATGATCCTGGCCGAACTGCGCTCAATCTTTCGCCAGTGGGTCAAGCAGGTCTGCCTCCAGAAAGGCGTGCCCGAGGAGATCGCGGCCGATGCCGGCGGCCAGATCCTCGTGTCCGGCTCGTACCGCCTCGGCGTGAATGAACCCGGCGCTGATATCGATACGATCTGCGTGGTATGTCCGTCGCCTTTGTATTATGAAAGCCTTATGAGTAGAACGAGAGACTGACGGAGCTTCTGTTTGTACACAGGCACCACGTCACGTGACGCGCGAAGACTTCTTCTCGTCGCTCAAGGACATTTTCCTCAAGCATCCAAAGGTATTCTTTTCCTCTGAAGCCACGATCGGATGCTGTGTGTACTGACTGGGCTCGCATCATTGCAGGTCTCGCATTTGGTCGCGATTGAAGGCGCCATCGTGCCCATTCTGACCTTCGACTATGAAGAGATCAACATCGATCTGCAGATCGCCATCCTGCCGCGCAACACGATCCCAGAGAACCTGAACATTCTGGATGACAACATCCTCGTCGGCGTGGACACAGCCACTGAGAAGAGTCTTAATGGCCCCCGCGTGACTGAACTCATGATCAAGGTTCGTTTCCAGTCTGCCAAGCTGAGATTTCTATATACCTGTTTAGCTCACATCGTCTTGAACAGCTCACACCCAATCGCTCGAGTTTTATTAGCGTGCTCCGGATCGTGCGTCGCTGGGCCAAACGTCGCGGTCTGTACTCGAACAAGATGGGTTACCTTGGTGGTGTCAACTGGTGCATTCTGGTCTGCTTTATCAACCAATTGTACCCCACGGCGGCTCCATCTACGCTGCTACTGCGGTTTTTCATGGTGCTATCCAACTGGAAGTGGCCGCTTGCCATCCAGGTTTGTACTTCATGCGATTTCAGTTAACTGTTTGATTGTGTTTAATTGATTTCTATGGGTAGCTTTGCAAGAACTATGATGCCAAGCTGGGTCTCGAGGTCTGGAATGCCAATTCTGGCTCGAACAGGTCAGTGCTGGGTCATTATGTGCTTGTCTGAACTCGGTGGCTTATATTCTTGTTGTCATGCAGATATCACACAATGCCGATTTTGACACCGGCGTACCCGTCCATGAACTCCTCCTTCAACGTGTCTACGCACAGTCTGGCCGTGATGAAGGAGGAGTTCAAGCGCGCTCTGGGGCTCGTGCAAGACATTTTAAATAAAGGAGCGACTGATTGGGCCCCTCTGTTTGACCCCTCGGATTTCTTTGCTGTGCATCAGCATTACTTGGCCGTGGAGGTGTATACAACCAAGGAAGACGAAGAGCAGGCGTGGTGCGGCTTTTGTGAATCGCGCATCCGCAAACTGGTCGAAGGTCTCGCGTACAATCCACCGCTGTGCCATCTACAAGCATTCCCGAAGAAGTTCCCGTTGAGTTTTGTTGAGAACCAGTCTGCAGCTTCACCAACCGACGCTGGCAGCGACGCCAAAGCAAATAAGTATGGAGTTTGCTTCTTTGTAGGCTTCGATATCAATCGACGCCTACTGCACAGCCGCGAAGTGAGCATTGATAATTCAGTGGAATACTTCAAGCACAACGATTTGTATCGGTGGAACAAACGCACGACGTCGATGGATGTCAAGATCACGCCGGTTGTCTGGAAGGGCTTGCCGGATTGTGTTTTTGAAGAAATGGGTGGTCGTTCCGTGGCCCGCGATGCTCGTCGCGAGTTTATGAAGAAGAAGAAGGAAGAAGAAAAAGCAGCGGCTGCTGCTGCAAGTGGCCAGGAAGCTGGATCCGGCGATGATGACCTGAGCAAGGGCAGCCTTTCTCAGGACACGGACGGTGCCGGTGACGATGCAAGTTCAGCAGCTGAAGATGCACCTGGAGCGGAAACGTCAGTTGAATGCGCCACGGCTCCTAGCAGCCCCAACCCAGCCGGAGAAGGCGGCGAATTGTCGAAGGAGGATCAAACAACGCCTGTGAAGCCGAAGAAGCCGACCCAGCCCACAGACACAATCGGAAAACGCGAGCGCGCAGATACGAAGATGAGTGAACTTTCTGTGGAAGAAAAGAGTGCTACCAGCAATGGAACGGCATCTGGTCCACCGACTCCTTCATCTGCGGTGAAGGTAGCAAAAGAGGTATCTAGTCAACGCGCTTCCGCCCCGGCGCCGATCTCGTCGCCCCGGAAGCGGCGTAAAATGAAAATTAGCTTTGGCAAACTGAGTTGAGAATCGTTGATAGTTGCAGCATCCAACCAGAGCAAAAGAGGAAAAAATGCAGCCGCGACGAAAAAAAAAGAAAGCTGATTCAAAATGCTGCCCCCAAAAGATATTGCGGAGCATTAAACACAATGGGGCACGAAAAAAATCTCACAGCAGCTACTACGAAAAGATTACAAAAAGAAGCGTATATGCTCCATGGTCTGGCAAAAAAAAGATGAACGTCGCTCCAACAAGAAAAAGAAACGAGAAATAAGCATCAGCACAAGCTTCATAGACAAAAAAGAAAAAAGAGATGACGCTGGACGTATTGGGTGTGTGACTAAGCTTTTCTTGCGTTGTAGATTTTTGTCGGGCGTACTGCGGCCGAGCCATCGTCATTTGGAAGCGCATGATTCTCGATCAGTGGCGACGCATCTGCACAAGCATAGTAATTCACGATCCACAAAGAACGAAAAGAAAAAGAGATTTCATGTCATACCACCATCGTTGAAAAAGTTAACTGGCAAACAAACAAAAAGAAACCAATTGAAGCCAGAATGTCTTTTCTTCTGTAGAAATTTTCTCGTTCGCAACAAATTGCGCCAACTGGAAATGTTGAGCTTGCTCGTTTCTTGATATATTTTCGCAGCATTGTTTGAGGATATGCTCCAAACGATCCATCCATTGTCTATGCAGAGGTGTGCTCGGTCCATCAAAATATCGTATTAGTGCACTGAAGAGAAATCGATTGAGTGGTGATTGTAAGTCAGAGCTGATATCATGCAGGAGATGAGAACGAGCCGCAGAAAGACTTGGAATAACCATTGAACTTTTGCGCCAGAGGAAACGCATAGCCTCTCCCAATTCGTTTTCCATCCAACGCACATAATCTTCATTCAAACTCGAATCACTCAAATCACTACGACGTTCATTTACTAGACGTGGCTTCTGTGCACTCATAAACAGTCGTAAATTCCATATATCAGTGATCGTTTGCAGTGGCACTCTCTTTAAACGCATTAGCGCATGCAGTGCATTGAGATGCAACGACATAAATCTTGCAGTATCTTCACGGGTGTGGTGCAACTGCGCAAGCATCTGTACAACTGGTCCCCACCAACTACTTTCATTGTCGTCTTGGTGAAAAAAATATAACTGAAAAGCTCTCATCCAATCAGAATCATATTCGTGTTGCTTTGCTAGTTGGCCTCCTCGGCTCTTCCGTTCACCCGGTTTCCACTTGTTGGCAGCTTCTTTTCGCTTCAACAAGATCATGTTTTTATCCCGCAACAGTTGAGCTCGAAGCGCATTCGCCGTGCCATTCAGAGGAGAACCTTCGCTAGTATTCATCGCGATTTCGACAGGATAAAAACCGCTTGTGTCGATAACAATGCGCTTGATACAGTCAAGCGGTGGTAATAGGCACGGCGTGTAGAATTCCTCCCATTTCAGCTCTTTTTGTCCACGATCTTGTTGAAGCTGGAGACGTATACTCACTGAACAATTCTCTTGACCCTCCATATCCACGGTCTCTACAAGTCTTGACGTATCAACAGCCAACACGTACAAATGGCGAAATGCTTGTAGGTGATACTTATTATCGGCCGTATTCATAGGTCCGACGGGGAACAAGGAAATGACCAAGGATGCAATTGCCTCGCGCGAGCGTGACAGGGTTGCACGACCACCACCAAGAAAGAGGAGTCCAATTGACATACTCAAAGCCATGTGATTCCCGTACGTGAGCTCTGGATCAATGCGCTGTCGCAAGTTGAGCGACCGAAGTAAAGTCAATGTTGTGATGTTTCCAGTGCCAGCGTCCACCAGTGCTATAGCTTGGGCACAGACAGCCAGACATCTTTCAATTGTCACTCGATCCGTATTCATCGCAATGGGGCTTCCACTACGAGCTCCTCGCATTTCACGAAACGACAATACATACTTGCGTAACGTCTCACGAGCACTTTCATCAGCGCTTCCTGCGAATCGCAGGCCTATACTGAAGCAGGCGCCTGCAACGATATATGCATAGGCCTCACAGATCGAGTGGGTATCAGCGTGAGGAGGTAGTGCTGCAGAAGGATGAAGCGTATTGCTTTCCATTTCCGATCGTCGTTGTTGTTGCTGGTTTTGCTGACACTGAATTAATGCCTTATAGGCTAGCAATAACTGGGATGGGACTTCATGCTGCTCTACCCACGCGGAAGTAGGTGCGATGTCTTCCCACAGTACCAGATTCTTAGCCAGAGTCCGTATTAACAGAATGTCGGGTCGAACTTGGTCCAACAGGATTAACGTATCAGGGACAGCTAGTCGAGCAGCAATAGAGGTGTTTCCAGTTTTCATGTACATAAATGCCAGAGCTAATGCGCTTCCACTTGCTGTCACCCCAATGTTAACGTGCTCTCCCTTCCATTGGCGATCTTGAGCTGACTTTGGATCTTTGCCAGCAGCTGTTGAATCAGACGGCGTCCCTTGTATTGTTGGCGCAGACGCAATGTTGTTCCCATTGGCTTCAGTGATACCGCCAAATGCTTTCCACTTGCGCCCACGGTACAGATAATTTCCACTTGCATTTGTATCCCCAAAATACTGCGCTCCACCCACAACATACTTGTAAAGCTTTTCGTCTAATTTCAGATCTGCGAGTCCTGGATCCCCACTTGTCTTCTGGCCACGCCCCAAGATCACCAATCCTAGCGCCAAGCCTGCAGCGAGCACGTAACCTTCGAGTTGGTCAATGGAGGAGGTTGATATTCCAGAGCTTCCACTGTTGTTCATAAATTGATCCGATGATGGAGAGCGTGTAATCTCAGTTAACAGTAATTCGGTCATTAAACGATGACCCGTACCTTGGTACAATATTCCAAGACCAAGCAATGCGGCTGTTTGTGTTGATGCGGGTACAGAAAATTCAGCGAACGGTGGTGGAAGCAATGAAGGTATATGCAAACATAGCATTTTTGACACCGACCTCTCCAGGTTCAATTCGAGCCCCATCCCTGTCAACGGAGCTTTTGTAGTCCTTCGTGAACGGGATAAATACTGTTCTTCGTCTAGCACAAATGTCGATTCCACATCGGTATCCACCACTGAAACCGATGGAGTTGCAACCCCGTCGTTGTGCTGTATTTTGTGGTGCTTGCGACAATGTGCTGCTGTTGTTGCCATACCAATGAGAATCGCCACAGTCACAAACTCATTGGACAAGGATAAATAATTGTACACATCAGCCATGGACAAACATTTCAGATGACCTCTCAAACCAAGTCCTAGAAGCAAACCAGCATGTGCTGCTTGGGCTTCACAAAGAGCAGACTCATTCAGAGTACTTTGGGTGGCTCCATTGCCTGAGCGTATTTGAAAATCTGCTATATTGGGGCGATGATACTTGATCCAATAACGGTTCACCACACTCGATAAATCGCAGGCTGGAAGTCGTAATCCAGTCGCACATCCATTGTGAAATTGTGGCCAATAAGTGAGCTCGTTAGCATAGCCAGATACATCAAGTGAGACGACTGCATTGGTTGGCGGTGTTCGACCTGCGAGAGGCAGACGAGGTACTCGAAGTCGCCATGCATGGTTTTGGGCCTGAGTCAAGTCGAACCCACCCAAAGTAACCATTCCTCGGGCAACCGGAAGTGCCATTGAGCGTTTACACAACAATAGCAAACGCGCTTGTTGTTGTTGCACATAGTCTTGATCCGAGCTATCGGGTGGTTTTTCTAACTTCAAGCAAAGAAGACGATTTGAACGCACAAGCCGGGCAACTTCCTTCATTCGTCGGTCGGCTGGAAAAAGACGCTGGCATAAAGTGACAATTTCATCCAGGCCATCGCTTACATTGTCTTCATTGATGTGTTCTATTCCAGAATCAGCGTTATATTTTGCTTGTGGTTGCATAGGAGACAGTCCATTCGAACTATTGATGCTGCTATTTAGCGTCGCGATACCAGCGAGGTCTTCTCTGCCAATATACTTACAAATTTCAGTCGATACATTTATTGGTGGTCGATTCTTGTATCTGCGAATTGCATCGTCGATAGGATAGAGCACACCAATAGGCAAATCTCCGAGTGAGAGTTTCATTCCATTAGAAGTCTGAGTCAGGAAGATCATTAAATCATTCGTTTTCGTGTACTCGTCGTTGTCAACTTTTTCAGCGTCGGCAAACAAACATTCGAATACTCGACATATAGCAGCTGATCGCCAGAGTGGTGATGACTTTGAAGTACTGGTGAGTGGGGTTGAAATGTCTTGAAGAGATGGAAAATTCTGTAAGGCGAGGTCAGAATTAGAGTACCGAGTACACTTTTGCAGCCATTTGAATATGTCTGGAACACAATCATTGCTACACGAAGGGAATAGTACTGGTGTCCCAGCATCACACACTTTGTTGACAATTGCGATATCGAATACACGGCTTTCTTGTTGGTAGTACGCGGTGTATCCATCTAGTCCCAAGCAAGACGACAGATGAAACAATAATGCTCCTAAAGAGAGTCTGTCACTCGATAGCATCATTGATAGCTTGTAGTCTTCATGCAACAAGTGCAGTGCTGCGAACAATTTGTAAATATGGCCTTGGAAATCTTGAAGTCTCTCTGTTGATACGCATCCGCTATGTCGTTTCTCTTTTACAGAGCTGGGTTTAGCGACCGGGTTCAGCAACGTAGACAAAGCCTCTGAATTTTGAAATGAGTATAGCTCGTGAAATTCTGAGCGACACAGTTGATCAAAAGCTGATTCATTTGGAAATTCTGTTATTGAATCCGCCTCGCATGAGCGCTCATTGTCACCCAGTTCCTTCAAATACTCGCAAAAAACATTCCATTCGTAGTCAAGGCCATTTGAAACATATAGTAATTGACAAGAGTCTGCTCCGGTTGCATTGATTTTGCTCTGCGTAATAGACACGACATCGACTTGCATTGACAGTAGCACGAGTGGAGGTAACACCACCTGCAAAGTGCTCCATACGCGATCCAAAAGTGAGCAACCGAAATGGCTAAGAGGATGTTCACAGCTCCAAACAACTACTCGATCACTGTCACTGCGTTTCGCATAGATATCGAAATAAGCACCAGACAGAGTACCACGCAGGCCCGTTGTATCCATGGTCAAAGACGGAAACCTATTACTGACAGATATCCACGGTTCCAAAACAAGCGCCACCGCGTGATGACCACGCTGCAATACTAGCGTTCCGTCACACCTCCATACAATTAGATCGAACACTTTGCTGTCGGCGATAGACAGGGTCTTGTTTGCCACAGGTACAGCCTGACGACAATTCAGAGTTCTCACGTCATCAGACGTTGTAGTCATCTGGATTTTATCAACGGATTCGGCACCGGTAACTCCTCGAGCAAATGGCTTCATGATAAGCAGTTGCCGATGTCGGTCCATTATGCACAACAACGGAGACGTGTTTGCGTCCGACGCAATAAATGCCGAACTAGACATTTGTTCACCTGGCCTTTCGGAGCTCGAACCAGTCTCCACCAGCGATGGAGACGCCCACAGCAGACGCACGATCCAGTCTGGAGTCAAATGAACCGTGAGTGGATTGATGTCCTCTTGGTGCTGGAAATTTGCCACTCTCTGGTACTCGTTGCGCATACGGACGAGCTCATATACACAGAACTGGCGGTGGCGTCGATGAAAAGCAACCAACAGTGAATCCTCTCGGCACACGCCCACAATCTCAGTGTCTATATCACAGAATAGTGACCACGAAACGCCATCGTGTAGAGCGGAACCTGCTGATTGATCACTGCCACATCCAATAGCAGCTGGCTTGACTTCCTCCAGCGGCTGCATGAGCGTGAACCAGCATGGACGAACGGCTGTCTTGGTATCTTTTGCGAATTCTCTGATAGCCAAAAGTGTATCCTTCCTTTGCAGCAGCAGGCCTTGGTCCATCGCCAGCATGCGACTCGCCTGGAATGGAAGTGGTACGTCCAAGATCTCACCCTCAGTCGTATAGATTTTGACATGATCTGGTCGCACGAGCACGCAAAGATGGCACGGTTCACAGGCCATCAGGTTGGAATCAATAGCAACCAGAGGTTGGCTGCACTTTTGCGAGCATCGGGTCTTGAATGGGGCCATCGCGGCCTGCAGTACACTGTCGTTACCGGTCAGGGTCACGATACGGTCCACCACATGTGTATGGCGGTGCACAAGCGCTACACTCTGCCGAGTCACTCGTAGCTCAAACGACCCACTGATGGACCTATAGTCCTCACGCAGATCATTTGCGGCTCCTGCTGCAGAGGAACTCCATTGCCGCACGCCATTCGCCTGCAGCTGCGGCAATGGCGCCATCGGGTTGGTTGCCCTTTTGAAGATGCCAGTTCTTTTATTATTTGGCTAGATTTGCACTTGTTTCTCAGAAACTAAAAGAGGTCTTTTAAAGAGGTTGGTAACAGTACTATGCCTAGCCCTATACCGGTATTACTGGATTTTGATCGGTAAGTTCCTGCTGAGCTCCATTCATACGGAAACGACACTCTGGTGGTGACCATGAGCTCTTCCATGGCGACGAGCTACTCGACGCGCTCGGGCATCTCCAAGAGCTGGCGAACTGTTAAGACCCATTCTGGCGTGTACACGGGCGGCAAGGTCGAGCTCTGGAGCCGGGATGGCGCACCCATGATCGCGTGTCTGCTGCACGACGACGTCGCGATCGTGGATGCCGCTACGGGCGAACTCAAGCGCGCGCTGCAACAGGACGTCGATGAGGTACAATAGTTCTAGCTCTGGTAATTTGCGCGCTCATCAGTGGACTGAGTGCATCTTTGTGATTGTGCTACTACGTGAACAGGAACAACAGGAACAGTTCGTGGCGTTTGCAGTGCGTCCCGGTCACAACCAGTTAGTGACAGCCGGACGCAATCTGCTGCTACGTCTCTGGGACCTCGAGACCTTTACGTGTCTGCGCACTATCAAGGTGCGCAACGCTTGTTCTTTTATTCGTTTGATCCTGTGTATTGAACTGATCGAATGCCGTTTGGCTTGCTGACAGGCATCTGAGACCCCGGTGCTGTCACTAGACTTTGACCCCACGGGCACACTATTGGCCACGGGTGGCAGTGACCGCACCGTCAAGGTCTTCGACATTGAGAAGGGCTTCTGCACGCACAACTTCCGTCGCCACAGCGCGATCGTGACGCTGGTCAAGTTCCACCCGGACCCCAAGCGTCTGCAGCTCGTGTCATGCAGTGACGACTCGACCGTGCGCGTATGGGACCTGTACTCGCAGAAGGAGTTCGCATGCATTGAAGATCACATGAGTCCTGTGACCTGCGTGGCCTTTTCCAACGACGGCTACACGCTACTGACGTCTGGTCGTGACAAGGTCGTGAACTTTTGGGACCTGCGCAAGAATGTGCTGAGCAAGACCGTGCTGGTGCACGAAGCCGTCGAGGGCATCCAGGTGCTGCCGTCGACTTTCAAGTGCGCCGCTCGCAAGAAGGCAGAGGACGACAAGGCGATCTATTTCGTCACGGCCGGCGAACAGGGATCGCTGCGTCTCTGGTACAGCAGCGCCACTGGTTGTGAAACGCGGTTCACACAGGAGTCAGAATCGCATACGCTCAAGTACACAGCCCTGCTGTTGAACATTACGCAGAAGGAGCTCGTGGCGGTGACTTCGGAGCAGAACTTCCTTGTGTTTAACGAAAACCTCGCCCGCACGACTCAGATTATCGGGTATAATGATGATATCCTGAACCTCAAGTACCTGCACAATGCGGACGGCACGCCCTCCAGCCAGATCGCAGTGGCCACCAACAGCGAGCAAATTCGACTTTTGAACCGCGAAACGCTGTCGTGTGAACTACTTTCAGGTCACACCGATATTGTCATGGCGCTTGCTGCCTCGCCGGACGGCAAGTGGCTTGTAAGTGCTTCGAAGGATCGCACAGCTAGAGTCTGGGATGTGGCCTCGCGCAAGTGCCTGGCCACCTGCACGGGTCACACAGAATCGCTCGGTGCGATTGCGATGTCTCAGAAGCTCAGCAACTTTTCCATTGGAAGCGCGTTCTTCGTCACGGGCAGTTCGGACAAGACGCTTAAGATGTGGTCGCTCAAGTCACTTGCTGCGAGCTACAAACCAGAGGGTAAGGCGGTTGATATTACTGTCGTAACCTCCATGGGCGCCGTGAAGGCTCACGATAAGGATGTGAACGCTCTGGCTGTGTCCCCGAACGATCGTCTTATCGCCAGTGCATCGCAAGACAAGCTAATCAAGGTCTGGCATGCCCAGTCAGGCAACAACGGTGGCGTATTAACGCTTGCGGGTACCTGTCGTGGTCACAAGCGCGGAGTGTGGGCTGTGGAGTTCTCGCCCGTGGATCAATGCCTGGCGTCTGCTGCCGGTGACAAGACTGTGAAGGTGTGGTCTGCCAAGGACTTTACGTGCCTTAAGACCTTCGAAGGCCACACTGCGTCGGTGCTCAATGTGCAGTTTGTGTGCGCCGGTATGCAGCTACTCTCGGCCGGTGCAGACGGACTCCTGAAACTTTGGACTATCAAGAGCAACGAGTGCGAAGCCACGCTGGATAACCACATGGACAAGATCTGGGCGCTTGCGGTCGCCAAGGACAGCTCCGAGATGGTCAGCGGTGGTGCTGACTCGACAATCAACCTCTGGCGCGATTTCACGGAAGAGGACGAACTCAACACTCAAATGGAGCGCGACAGCAAGATCCTGAAGGAGCAGGAGCTGTTCAATTGCCTGCGCAATGACAAGCTTCTGGATGCCGTGCAGATCGCGTTTGAGCTGGAGCACCCAAACCGTCTGCTGCAGATTCTGCGTGATCTGCTGGAGGGGCCCAAGCATAAGGATCAGCCTATGCTGCCAGGTGGCAAGGCGATCAAGCCGGACGAGTTCGAACCCGAGACTATCCTAAAGCCTGTGGTTGCCAGCCTTAGTGACGCCCAACTACAGACGCTCATGGGCTGGGTCAATGACTGGAACACCAACTCCAAGCACAGTGCGATCTGCCAGGTCGTGTTATCCACCATGCTGCGTGAACTGCCGCCCTCGCGGATCAAGAAGATTGAGCAGTTTGGCAAGACCCTTGAGGCGCTGATTGCGTACAGCGAGCGTCATTTCCAGCGCATTGACCGCATGCTGCAGAAGTCGTATCTCGTGGACTTTAGCATCACGTCCATGAAGAACCTGCTCCCGCAAGCCGCTCACGCCGTGGTGGATCTGGATGTCGTGGACGAAGAAGACAACACGAGCGAGGCTCATGAAGAAAACGAAGTCGACGAGAGCGAAGAGGAAGAGGAACCAGAGGAGACAGAGGAGCAGCGAAAGGAGCGACTGCGCAAACTCAAGCTCAAGGAGAAATTCAAGAAGAAGAAAGCAAAGATCCGCGAGCTGAAGATGAAGGAGCACGAGGAGAAGAAGCAAAAGTGGCTCGAAGAGCGCAAGAGAAAGGAGGAAGCCGGCGAGCCTGTCAAACCGTTGAAGCCTAAGAAGAAGTTCGCCGGTAAGCGCAAAGAACCTTTCAAGTGGACTATCGATGAGGCTGCCAAGAAAGCGAAGCAGGCGACCAGCGCATAACTAGAAACCCATACAAATTGTTTTTTGCCTGTTTACTTACGCTTCCTATGTGCTGGTATGCTACTTTTGGGCAGTGGACTCTCTGACGTCGGACCGCTCCTTGTAGATCTTCATTGTTGTCAGGAAGAGCTCAGTCACGCCAGAAGCAGCACAGGCAGCAGTCAGAGCTGACATTCCGTGGGTCGGAAACTCTTGGAACCCCTTTGGAAGCATGCGCATGGCGTCCAGCGTCTCACCTTGCTGCGTTTGTTCGCCTCGTACGACCATTTGTTGCCAGCGCAAGTGCTGCAGTCTGCGCACGTACTCTTGGCAGTCACTCTCAGCGCCCTCTACGATCACGATGCCCGGCCAGCCGATCTTGCTGAAGCCGCCCAGCTGCAGTTCCAGCGCCCACTCCGTGACTACGCGGCGCTTGTTCTCGTTGATGATATGGTGGAAGTAGATGGCGCGGCGGCCGAGTATTACAGGGGCACTCGGATTCTCTTGCTGGTATGGCGAATCAAGTGTTCGGTCATCAATTAGTCTGCTCTGTTGGTCTGTGATAGCGTCCAGCACTCGCTGGTAGAGCTGTAACACGATCACATCTCCTGGCGCTGCAGTCGCGATCTCCTGAAGCTCATGACGCAGCGATTCCATCTCAGACCGTGAACATGACGGCCAAGACATTGAGAACTGCACGGGGATGTCTGGATACTCGAGCGGATACGCGATCTGGAGCTCTGGGGTGTCTGTTCCTGTTGACTGCAGCATCACACGACGTCAATCGGAAGTTGCATTGGTCGGTTATCCATTTGTTATCGCAGTACCGGGAACCGGAGCGCGTACTGGAAGCGCTTGAGTGTCACCGCGGTATCTGCATCGTCATTAAGCAGTGCATCCATGTGCTGGTCATAGAGTTGCTGGTCAAAGACAAGCTCATTGGCGTCTGGGAACATGCTCTGCATGCACGCGAACTCGTCCATCTGCTGCTGCAGCCATGAGTCCTCCATGCTAATCAAGCAATTGTGATCTAATTGACAGCAAATTAGCTCTAATTAGTAGTAATTTAACAATAAAAAGCAGGTAGTCTAGAGCACTCGGGTGTCTGGGCGCTGGAAAAGCTGCGCGATCTGCTCAAAGGAGTCTCAGGCACCTTCCAGTAGACGAGCGTCAAGGCTCCGGCGATCAGGACAGCGTAAAGCAAGAATGTCTCGGTCATTCCTAGAGCAGACACAGAGTCAGCAACCTACAGAAGTGAATTTGCGCTATTTAGAAAGGCATCGCATCTTACCGAGTGTGAGTAGCGTGGACAGCAGTGTCTGGTCTGGCTCGCGAAGGTGATTCCCATATCGACGGATCGAAGCTCATCCGGCAGCAATACGGAGCAGACGACCCACATGAGTGGAGCCCAGCTGAAGTTGCAGGCGAAAATGAACACGTAATGAATGGCGATCCCGACGCTTTCGAGGTCAACTGTGGACTTATGTGCCTCAATTGACGCAAAGCAGACCGAAGGCCACATGGGACAGCAGCATGACCGAAGAGCCTACAAGCAGAACAGGGCGACGACCCACTCGATTCACGACGATGAAAGCTGTGCTCACACCGGCGAGCTTAGCGATGGCAACTCCGGTTTGCTTGGCGAGAGCAGAGGCCACAGGTGCTGAGCTTGGGCGCAGCTTTTGCAGAATGAAGCTCGAGTAGTAGCTCCTATGAGGTTTTGGCCGATAGGAATGAACACGCACAGCAGCACGCGCCTTGCGTTGCAATATCATGTGAGAGGCCTGGGGCTCATATTCCGACAAATGTGACCACAGCACGTACAGTACTTTTGAATGGATATATCGTGCAGGATTATCTTGAGAGAAGAGTGATTCAAAAGCGTCTTCGGAGGATACGCAAACGCGTTACAATCGGACAGAGTTGAAGCTAGTTGATACGATCTGTACTTGCGAGGACAGTGAATTCTTGCAGAAGCGACTGTTGTTTTCATTCGGAAGCAGCTTTTGTAGCTCTTCAGCGCGTTGTTGCTGAGGCAGTTCAGAGCTAACAGCCAAATCAATACCTCCAGAAGCCATCGAGGCGACTCAGGCAGCCAACGCATGCCCAGCTGAGAAGAAAACCCTCGTTAGAACGGAGCTGGTGATAATCGAAGCTACAATATGACGCACTAGCTGGATCGCTGGTGGAAACAACGTCACACTAAGCATCTTTTGCAGTCCGTTCTACTAATTCAACTCCAAAATCTCACTTTGTTACGAGGCAGACAGGCAGAAAGTATCTGTGCCTCAGTGTTTTTGAACAGCATGCTCACGACGATGGAGAACACGCAACCTAGACACAGCAGCACCTTGAGATCATGGTGACAAAGTGACCCAAACGTCATTCGCTCAGTTTGGGACTGAGCACCTTGATCGTGACCATGGCGCCGCGGTATTCCGGTCTTGAGAGCTCAGCGGTGTAGACAGACACACAGGGCCCACTGTCACCCACGGCGAGGCCTGCAAGGAAGCGGCCCATGAGCATGGCTTGCACGGTTCCAGCGAAATGTCATGAACAGCGAGCCGAGCAAAAAGAGCCAGGCTGTGAGCATAATAACTGGCTTGCGTCCGAATCTCCATGAGTAGCAACGTCGTGAGTCTGAGACCATAGCGCGACGATAGATATGAGAATGACACACCGCATGACGCACCGCTTAGCTATGACTCCTCCGGCGAGAGATCCGACCACAGCGCCCAGCATCAATGTGCACACGACGCACTCGGCCGCTTCGGTCGAGAGATCGAAGCGCTGGCGATTGCACATACTTAATTAGCATCTGGCCGTGTCACGCAGTAAAACGAAGCCGATGCTTGTTACGGTTGGGATCAATGGCAATGCTAGGATCATGACGCACAGGTCGTAGCCGAAGAGGAAGCCGCTGATCGCACTAAGCGCACAGACACAGAGCTGCATGCGGTCACTCAGAAACACGAGTGGCTCCGGCGCCTTCATCTGCCAGGTCTAGCAATTGGTTATCAGCCTCTAGCTTGCTACTCTCTGTCAGCAGCAGCACCGGACACGCGCTCGGGCGGCTCATATTCTTTGCCACAAGCTGCGGTTGAGTGTCGAGGCAGCCCATACGAGCTATTTTTATCCAATCATCTATCTACTTTTAAGGTTTCAGCCAATCAACGGATGTTGTATCTTGTAACTGCCTGGTGCCAAAAATTCTCTTAGACCACGACGATGGAGCGGACGCCAGAGCTGCTGGCGCTTCATTCGAGCACGAGCCGTGAGGCAAGGGGACGGCTTTGCTGCAGGAGCTGTTGTGGCCTTAGTTTTGATCTTCTTGCGACGCGGCGGCGCATCTCGAGATTCTCTCACTGCTGTAACGATTTGCTCGATTGCGTTCTGCTCTTCCTCCTCTTGCTGGTCGCTGCTGCGTTGGCTCTCAAGCTCTCGCTCTTGGGCTTGCTGGACCTTTAGAATTGGCTCAAACGGATGCTGGAAGCGCATACGACACGCATTAGACCCTTTACACACGCGCAATTTGCACGGCGGAATGGGTGGTTACCTTGCCGCGATGCACGATGAAGACGTACGTCATGCACAGATCGGCCTCGAACTTTTTGGCCTGCGGGTCAGTCGTACGGTGATGGTAGCCTGGGAACAACCGGATGTTGAACGGACGACGCTCCTTGAGCACGAACCCTGCAGCTTTGGCCTGGTCCTCAATCAGCCAGTTTGAGTACGGTGGTCGCGTCTTGAGACTCACGTGCACTTCGCCGTCACGTTCGACTTTGGAACGCGCGCTCTCAAAGAAATCCAGTAGCAGCGCTCGGTTGATGTGCACACGCTGCTGGCCAGAGTGCGGGAAGTTGAATACAATGCGCGAGAAGAAAGGTGGCACGCGCGTGCCATCGGATAGCTGCCTGGGCAGCGCCTGCTGCAGGTTGGTGGCGTCCACGTCGTGCAGCACGTGGCCCTTGGCCTTGCGGATCGCCTGGATGCACTCGTGTGCGTTCGAGTACTTGCTCTTAACCTTGCTCTCCGAGTCGTAAGATGTCGCGATCAGGCGCTCGCCCGTGCCGCGATGCGTTGAGAGGCCTCGAGAGAATGAGAAGTCTGCAGTTTATGAACACAGCGCGTTCGTGAATATAGAGAGCACTCTTTTGAGGAGTCAGAGAGCTTACCTCCGTCTCCTAGAACCAGCACCTTGTCCTTTGCGGAGTACACCTGTGGCTCAGGCTGTTCATTGCGCTTGCGCTTTATGCCACGCGCCTTGGGCGCCATTGCTTTCGAGTCCTGGTTGTGTGTCAATGGACACGTATTTACCTGAATAGATACGGTACACGCTGGTGCTGGAACCTAGTATAGTGTAAGTTTGGTGTGGCATGAGAGATGCAAATGAAATGGATACATATACTACATCCATGTTCGACTGGTGTTTATGTGAACCATGCTGTCTTGATGTCGTCCTGGCCAAACATCTTCTTGCAAGTCGGGCACTTTCGATTGCGCGCCTTGAGGTTTGTGTCCATGCACTCCTTGCAAAACATGTGAAAGCACTTGGAGATGATTACGTTCTTGCGTCGGTCCTGGCACACAGAGCACTTGACAAGTTTCTGCAACTCGAGTAATTCAAAGCGCTCGAGATCGGTCATGCCGCTATTTGCTGAAGCTGTTGCTGGTGATTGCTGAAGAGCAGAAGATGAACTGTTGGCTACTGAAGAAGATACTGGAGGACGAGATTGAGCTTGCTGCTGCTTGCGATCTTGTTCGCACTTGATGCATGGGCGTTTGCCTTCTTGAAGCAGCACTTTCTGGTGGGTCTTCTCCAATATTGAGTACATTTGCTTTGCGACTTGCAGATCGTGTTCAAAGCGGAGTCGATCGGATTGAATACTGCCTCGTTCATCTTCCAGATTGGCCATGTGCGCTTTTAGCTGCTCCAATTCCTTTTCTTTGGCATGAAGCGCTTCCTACGATCACGATTAAACATAATGTCTCCGTTATGACCAGAGCTCAGGTGAAGCAGTATTCCAGACAATACCTTAGCAGATTCAATCACCGCTTTCTGCTGCTTATGGACAGTGCCCAGCGATGAAAGCTGCAAGCGGGCAGCAGCGAGTTCTTCGAAACAATGCGCCTTGGCTTGTTCTTCTTTGGACAATTGACTGTGTAGTTTCTTGCAGGAATTTCGTTTTTCTTCGACTTGCTGCATTAATTTCTTGCGCGAGCGACGCATGGTCTCTACCTCTTTGGAGATCGCATCAATTTCACACAAAAGTGCATCGTTTTCTTCCCGTGCGACTTGTTCCAAATCGCTCCTCTCTTTCATCTCAAGCGTAATTTGTGAGAGGGACGTTTTGGTAGATGCGTGGGCTTGACATTCTTGTTCGAACCGTGCTTCTAATTCGCTGTGTCTTGCTAGAAGAGTCGATAGCTTCTCGTCTGCATGTTGCCTATTCCATATCAAATTGAAAAAAGTCAGAGTTTCTGGTTGAATCCATTTGTGAAAGGAAGAATCCTACGTTTCAGCTTGCTTCAAAATGGCATAGCTCCTTTGCAGCTCTGACTTGCATCGCTCCAGTTCCGCAACCTACACAGATAAATAAGCTATTTGCTTGTGATGCGAATAATTGCTACAAACCTTTTCGGACAAAGCCTGAAACTCCATGGTCTTTGTCATATCTTCAGTACGAACAACGCGTTGCTTGTCTTGTTCAGTGTCTACTTTTAGCTTTTCGTTTGCGCGCCTCAGAGATTCGCAAGTAGATTTGAGATCTGCCAGCTACAAGAAACACGGACGATAACAAAACGGTTAGCGAATTAATCATAGAATAATTAGACCACTAACATCCAAACCAACCTGGTCTCGGTAGCACGAAGCGCTTGAGAGCTTTTCTCGAAGCGACGTGTTCTTAATATTCAGCTCATCAAGCTGTGACTTGACTTTTGTCAAGTCGGCCTGCATTCGGGAAAGTTTCTTTTTCCACTTATCATTCACGTGTTGCTCAATATCCTGGAAAATCGCAGATTTTGTTAGCAAAACCTTAGCATATCTCCCCAATCACTTCCAAATTACCTTTGATTTATGTCGAATTTTGGCAAATTCATCGTTCAGATGCGTTTTCTCTTCACGGAGTTGTTCTAATGTTTCTTCGTGGGTTTGCTTTAGTTGGGCCTCTTCACGCTTCCACTACAAAAATCATTCAGCCATGCATAACCTAGGAGATAAATACATTGCAAAAAAATATCGTACCGTGGACTCTGCCGCTTTAAGTTGCTCGATTTCCTTCTTCAGCATATCGGTAGTATCTCGCTCTTGGAAAAGCTTTTTGCGCAGGATCTCGATATCGCTTCGCAGTTGCGATACCACTCTGACATGATGCTTCTCGCGCTCTGAGGCTTCCTCTTTTTTTATCGTGGTTGCTGTCGCTGTATCAACCGGTACAGTGTCCTGATTAGTTGTTCCATTCTGCTTCACCTCGCTTTCAAGGGCCTCAGATATTGTTATTCCATTGCGCTCAATGTGCTTGGTCAATCGATCGAAATCTCGGCATGCACGATGCCGTTCGATCTCCTTGTACTCTAGATCTCGCTCTAAGCTTGTAATCTGTTGCTTGCACTAATAAACGTAGCAATAAAATGTAAGCAATCCAATATTTGCACCACCAACAAGAGTATGTACGTACGGCATGCAGCTCATCCGTAAGCTTTAGAGCTTGAGCAACAGCAGATCGCTTTTCCTGCACTAAATGCTTGAGCTCGAGCTTCTTGTTCTCGTCCTTCTCCCCGAGAGCGTGTAGCACCTTTGTCATTATTGCGTTGGCAACATTCATTTGCTTCTCAAATTGGTCACTGATCTCCTTCTCGAGATCTCGGAGCTGCTCTGGCAGAACAAAGCTGCTCACTGGTTTCTCAGGTTCAGCTGATGGCGACGGCAAATCCACCGTCTTCTCCTCCGTACTGATCGACACGAACCATTCCGGAAGCGCCAGCTTGATCTCACGCGCTTTCAGAGGCAACGAGGAACACAATATCCCGCTGGATTCGTCAAGAATACTTGCCCAAGACCCGTTCTCGCTTTGGGTCTCAATCGATTTCATGCTCGTCTGCAGGTCGTCCAGAAGCTGCAGCCACTGTCGCCGTATGCATCGCCAGGCCCCGTCGCTGAGTGCATGCTGCTGGAAAAGCGACTCGCATTTGTGCTTTAAGTACGCAATGCGTCGGTTCTTCTCAATCAGCTCCAGCTCCAACGCCTTGTTCTTATCGCGTACGCCTTCGACCGAATTGGGATTCGCCTACAAAGCAGACCACGGCAGTCAATAACGATCAGCAAGAGCCAAGGGAGAGAGCTCCCAAGCCAACTACTTGGTAACCTCACCTCTGGCAGCGATTCCTGCTCAACTTTGATCTTCTTGGAGGCCGGAGAAGTCGAGGCCGCCTTTGTGTCCAACCAGGTCACGTCACGGCGCTTCTTGTCCCCGACGCCGTTCGACGAGGCTGAAGACGCAGCCTGCGCGTCCGCCATGGTGTCTTCTCTCTGGATATGCGCTTGGTCGCCCTGAAAGCCGCTGTATCAGAAGAGAGCTGGCGAGAAGCAACGCCGGTCGATCGCCCGCCCACCACTCGCGCCTTCGAGATCCGCAACTTTGTTCAAACCCGAGGCGACCTCGTGTTTGTATTCGGCATTCTTAACTGATACACATTTCGTGTTAGATTCGCCAATCTTAGGATTTAGTGTATTGTACCACATTAATTTTGGGACATATGGCTACACGCAGCAAATTAGGCTTCAAGCACAGCACGGATACTCTCAACGCTCATGGCGACTGCGCTCACGAGCACGATAATGGCCATGGAGAACACGATGAGTGACGGGCAGTTGTATCGTCGCACGATCTTTTCCAGGCACACGTGGCCCACGTAGGTGGTGATGAAGCCGATGGGCAGCATCACCTGTGCGAATGTGAAGTTGAACGAGCCCAGCAGAACGTAGCTGAACGAGGACACTAAATGCACATAAATATACGCGTTAGGATCAATAACTGGTAGTACATGGAGTAAAAAGCATTCGTACTTGCGGTGGAGAAGAGTACAGTGGTGGACGTTAGTGCTGACGCAGCGGAAGGCTCAATGCCAAGCTCCAGTAATAACGGCGCGTTAAGAATGCCGCCACCAATACCAAACATTCCAGCGACAAGACCAGCAGAGACTGAGATAATGGGGAAAAACCGGATAGAGTGAGGGGTCCACTGCGCAGTAAAGAGATCAATGAGCCTCCAAACGCAAGCAATATAGGGTACACACGCAAAGGCTACGTACGTGAACCTCATCTTGCGCAAGCACGTGATGCGGACTCTGTTGCTTGTGGTACGTAGCCACGATGTTCTTGAGTGAAAAGTGCGAGAAGATTGAGAGGAACAAAATCGGTAGAGCAGCAACGAACGGGTAGATGAAGGAGGACTTCTCAATGCCAAGTGGACTGGAAAAGTTCTTGCCTCCAGTGAGCAGACGTAGCAGCACAATACCGGTGAACAGACCAGCAAGGGCTCCAATCTTCGACCATGGGATGACAATTTGAGCCCTTTGTTCTGCTTTGGCTTCCTCCTGGGCAATGAGATCCACTGATTAATTCAATATACGATCAGAGAGGCGAAACATGTCAATACCTCCAAATACGAAGTAGTCGGTAGCGCCAGCAGGATTGCCGACTCTGCGATTGGTGTCGTGGCGCAGCAACCCCAGTTCTCCTTCTGTCGAGCCAGGATCGCTTTCTGCAACGTTCGGATGCCAGTGGCGCTGAGCACGAGCACAAGAAGGATGCAGAGCAGCCAGGTAGGGATGATAGCGTTCAGATACGTTCCGATGGTTGCTCCCACTGCAGACAGTTCAACGAAAGCGGGCGTTAGAAGGTCCTTCCTGATTATTAGTAACAGATCCATGCGCATAGAGCTGACGTACTAAGCAGCATTGGCTGCATGACGAGAATGATGTCCCAGTCGATAAGTGGGGCCGTGGGATTCCCATGTTTGGCCTTCCGAACGTTCAGCAGCACATTGGCCAGCGCTGTTGCGTGGAGCAGAGGCGAAATGGTCAGTATCGAGCGCAAGAGAATCCGATAGACGATTATCTTTCAGTACCTCCCCCAAAGATCGTGATGCTGGACAGAGGAATGGCCACCTGACAAGCACACAGCACCACTCAGTGTATCTCCCTTTCAAGCGGCATGGGTACGTATGTCCCGTACCTTGGGCTCGAGCCCCATGATGAGGATGTAGATGGGATCCAACACGCCTCCGCCCCCTGTGCCGCCCCCAGCAGCGACGAAGATTGCGAGGGCTGCCAGAGACATGCCCACAGCCTCGTCCTTGGCGAAGGCGCCAGCACTGGCTGACATCACATCAAGCTCTGGCGCGATGGTCGTGGCGTTCAGCACAGCGACATCAGGCTCCACTCTCAGGCGAGATTCGACGTCCTCTGCGCACACAGCCCCCAGGATCACGACGGCCGCTAGAGCAACAAACAGATCGCGGCGCGCCATTCTCACGACTGACGAGAAGTGTTTGCTGCCTGGGAGATTTGCTGCGATACGTTAACTGACAAAGAGAATCCCCTGTTCCAAGCGGTTGCGACGGCGACAAACGCACGACATGCATGTCGAAGCATGCGCCAACGGCCGTTGGCTCATTTTCCATCCAATCGCGTTGGCGCATTCCATCTCGTCTGCGAAAAAGGTCCGACCTTTGAAATTCAACCCAGCAACTCGATTGGGGTTTTTCACTAGACTCAGGACCTAGCGAAACAGTTGATGGGTTTATGAAACCCCTGACGTGGACCACACAAGATATAAATGCAGCCATGAGAGCCAAGAGCTGTTGCGCAACGAGACAAGAAAGAAGATGACGAATGGCAACAGCTATTAGCAATACAGGGAGGAGACGGGAGAGGGATTGTCGATTGTAAGAAGTAGGCTGTAATGGACTCGCCTGTCTTGTGCTTGCTTTCCTGGTCACTGGAGAGAGCAGGAAAGAGGATTCGGGGAGTTGTCGGGGAGTGCGCTCGGGCTTTCCACGTCGTCAAAGGACACGTCCTCACTGATTTCGACGGGAAAGCACGCCGAGAGTTTGCCATAGTTGGCAAAGTTGGCCCAGCCGGGGTACTTGGAGCGCAGGACGAGCTGCACCGTGTCGCCCAGCGCAATATGCGAAACGACTCCTGCCGGGTCGCTAAAGCACTTGCGGTGGTGGCGAAATGTGTTGCGCGCGCGCACGTTGACGGTGACCGTGGCGCGGGCGGCTTCGATAACGTCGCAAGGATCGTTGCTTTCTTCATTTTCCTTGAGCACGACAACTTCAGACCACGTGTACGAGTTACGATACGATCCATTGCATGCCGCGTCGAAGCTGGCCCAGCCCTGATCATGTGACGAACAGTCCGCGATCAGCGACACGCAATTGCCGATCGAGACGCCACGCGGCAGCCTCAGTTCGCTTATGCGCGGAAGAGTCAGTGTCAGGTACACGTCGTTCATATCGCTGCGCCCGTTCCGGATCTCGTTGGTTTCGATCTGGAACGACAGCACGAAGCCTGCGTACTGGAGCACGGCATTAACAACGTCCACAGGGCAGTTGACTCGCTGCACGAGTAGCGAAGCTACATAGAGGATTTCGTTCAAGGTGACACGTGGGACGACGCCCATGTGCTCCTCCTGAGAGCTCAACAAGCGCGGTTCTCCAGGCGCTTCATCAGGCGCAACAAGGTACAACACCATTCGTTATGGGCTTTCGCGCCCCCCGAGCTTCCTTGGTTTTCTCTGGAAATGAACGTGAGCTGGCAGCCTGCTGACCACGAAGGAGAGGAGGAGGAGAGGAGGTGAGGAGAAGCGGAGAGGGGGGGTCGTTGGGCGTGTTCTTTGTCTAAATGCTCGTAAATAGTCGGGTCCGCCTGATCCCAAACTGTAATTACCACCCCAGCTGCATGGTGGGCGAGTCGTCGCTAATATGCATTTTAAAAGGTTGCTTAAACATTGTATCTAGTGTGATAGGGTATTCATTATTAAGAGGGATTTCCTGTTTAAATTTCGCGAGCGGGAAATCACGACAGCGGCCGGATATGGTGCGTTGAAATGGAACGGCGCTTCTTTCTCCCTCCGAAAGCCCTAGAGTCTGAACGATCTGTGGCTTTGTGTGCAGATGGACGAGATCGACGTGCTCATGCCACGTACCAGGTAAAACGAGCCTGCTCGCAGCCATGGCGCGAGGGTAACGACATGTACTGAGAATCCCTTTACTTTCTCTTCTGTGCAGAGCTGCGAATGAACGGTCGGCTGTAGACGTGAACAGCCTCAAGCAGTACATGGAGGTGTCCAGCGTACGTGCCCATTGCACTGGTTGATCCGTTTGTATACGCCGCTAGAAAGACTTAACTGCTGTCTGATGTGGAATTGCAGAAGAAAGTCTCGCACAACATGACTCGGTTCGTCGTGTGATGCTGCTGTCTTATCTGTGAGCGAATGCGATGCTCATGTGCTGCTCTGTGGCTATATACAGACGCTCCAGTATCATCGTGCGCAACAACGTGCGCCGTGATGACGATGGCTTTGAGGATATCGACGAGTTCTGGGCGCAGGACGCTGACGACGACACGATCGACGAGGAAGACGATGAATGTGCGTATGGCTTTGCATTTGTAGTACATTGTAGAAAGCTCTGACGTGCATCTCCTCATGCAGTGAGCGTATTGTCGTCCGTCAACATCTCCTCTGTGTCGACTACGAGTGACCGTGATGACAACCTGTCCAGTACAAGCGTCCCCACAGCAAGCGATGAAGAGCCAATCGTTGTAGCTCCTGTGGACCATAGCTACGAATTTGATACCGGATACGCGAGTGAGCCCATGGAAATGGAGACGCCTGACGTTACGTCTAATGTCACGAGTCGATCCAGTCGCCGTAGGTCAAAGTCCAAGTCTCCCAAGCAGGTAGAGGCGACCTCGATAGCAGCATTTTCTCCTCCCAAAGTTTCAGAAACTGCGACACAGATTGAGAGCAACAATGAGCCACACCAAGACGAATCATTTCGTGACGGCTTTGGAGACGTGCAGAGTCCGGTTGGGTTTGACCATGCCCTGACGCCTGTTTCCAACGGTAAGAAGTGGGCGTTGTCTCGGTCATCCCTGGGTGAAGTACGTGCTAACCGTAGCAAATATCCCTTTAGCGAGCGACAAGCATATTAATTCAATCAAGCCGTTCACTGAGAAGGAGTCTTTGTCACCGCAGGTCCGGAAAAGCCTGTTTGCGGAAGAAGAGAAGAAGGAAGAAGAGGAAGGAGGCGTCACGAAGCGCAAGAAGCGATTGCGAAAAGATATTGACGCCGAAAAAGGCGAAAAGAAAAAATCGGCCAAGTCGAAAACCGTCCGGATTTCCACACCTGAGCCTCAAACAGATCGAGACGGCGATGCAACCGATGGAGATGATGATTCGGGTGTGCGTCGGTCCAAGCGCCGGCGGTTCAAGCCCCTGGAGTGGTACAAGGGCGAGCACTATGTGTTCGAACGTCGTCAATCTGGCGTTGGTCTTGTCATTCCCACTGTAGCACGTGTTGAACGCGCAGGCCCTCCATCGCCCGTGCGAATGACTCGACCTTATCGACGACGCATTCCGAAACGAGTAACGGTGCCTCTGCCACTTCCAGCCAAGAAATTACCCAAGGGGCTCAAGTTCGAGAAGGATGGCTGGGCTGATCTGTACGATAGTGCGCTCGACCAGGTCAATCGAATGCACGTTGTCTGTCGCGCCGACGAAATTGAACACCGCGCACTTCCTGAAATCGATGGTGAAGAATCTGGTTACGCTGGCCAAAGTTTCAATCTGCGCACCTCCATGCCTTTTGCTCGATGGATTTGTGGTCGCGTTGGGCTTCCACCTGGGGCTGCAAAGGAAGCTGAGTCCGTTGGTGACGCAGTGCAAGTATTCCGGGTCATCTCTGGCCAACCTCAAGCGATCGAAGTCGCATTTGGCCTTGTGGATGACGAGGAATTCTTCGATCCGGACCAGGCCACGCGGTTCCTGCTCAATCCAGACGATGAGTTTTACGTGCCGGCCCGCAATGCGTACTATTTAAAAAACCACTCGCCCACGGTGACGTGCGAAATGCATTTCATGATCCTCAAGCGTGACTCGGCCGCTGCACGGAAGGCAGAGCTGGATTCAACCACGGAGAAGAAGAGCAAGAGCGAGTCCAAGACCAAGAAGCGTCGCATGAAGAAAAAGCAGGAGCAACCAATGCCCTCGGCGGAGGAAGACGGTGACGATTAGATGAACCATCTCGCGTTAGTTAGTAGTACCGGTACAGTAGGATCTCAATTCGGAATATAAAAATGTCAAACTTGATTGAATCCAAATGGAGCTGTTGTTGGTGAACTTGCTCGTCGGCTTGTGAAAATTGACGCATGGGTACCTTTGCATCTCGGCTGCAAATGATCATCGGGAAACTTCAAGAGACAGAACACATTTCGTGAGAAAAAGCAATCCATTCTTCTATGCACTGATCGTTGGTGCGTTGTGAGGTTTATAAAAATACAGGCTCCCATGCTGGGGCTTCTCCTCCAATTCTGAAGACCCGAGAGCCGCCTATTTGATCTCTAATTTATAGCTATAAGAATAAAAAGTGGGTCGTGGTCCACTTTTGCCTGAAGATGCGGGCCAACAGCGCTCTAGTTGACAGGGCCTCCGCAACGCAGCTCGGCCAATTGCGATCGCGTGAGCCGCAGGTCGAGACTAGCACCCCAACCGCACATCTGCTCGAATGAGTCGTGCGTGAGCTCAACTTGTTGCACGATTTCCTCAGAGCTTGGATGCTCCACGAACTTGAGAGTCTTGGCGAAGGTGCAGGGTACAAGATCCACAGCGGAATGGCACGCGTCACGCTCGGCCATGGAATCTCCAATGGACAGGAAGTTGAAGTAGATCTCTTGGTCCATTATGCTCTGCTGAAGCTGTTGCTGCTGGTGATCCTGGATATGCGCGCCGCTGCTGCCGCCAAAGCACTTACGTGCGATTAGCTGCATGACTTCGTGCTTCCAAGAGCTAGAGTCGCCGCCAATGCCAAAAGTCTGTTCATACCAACTTCGAGCCGAGACAATATGAATGTCGGACATCTGCAGGATCTCCTGGACCATGGGCAAGTACAACGCGCACGAGAGCTCGACCCACCCGTACTCAGCGGCCGTGACGACAAACACGGGACCGTACGAGACCGCCTTGGCCAGCAGCCGCGCCACATTCGCACCGATCAGCGACAGGATCTGACGTTGACTCTCAGCCATGTGGATCTGGTGACCGCGGTACTTGGGCAGAAGATTCTGTGCATGGAGCCACGTACTGGGACACAACGTGTCGTCCCAGTCAAACACAACAACAGTCCGCTCCCGGATCGAGTTGGGCACGGATGGGGTCGTGGCTGCGGTTGACGATGCGGCCATAGGTCGTTTCTTATGGGCTGCAGCGTTGGCCCCTGAGTGGAAATGGGCATTCGGCAGTCGTGTTTCGACCGAGGAAAACGCCATCTTGGATGCGCGCAGAACACAGCGCGTTCGGTTGTGTCGGATATGTCGGGAGGGCGGGTGGGCGTGTGGATCGATAGACCGCACGTCCACGACACTCTGGTTCAATGCCTGAATGGTTTGGTTGGGTTCGTTTGCCGTACAGTTTGTTGGTTTGGGACCCCGAACGTTTCGCGGTGGTCCGACCCTTTGGCTATAGAACGTATGCTGTCGGTTTTTGGATTGTGTGCATGTGCGTCGGCCCCGCCCCGCACCCAAACACGCTTCGCTTTGCGAACGCGGACCCGGCCGCCGCGGGACCAGAGACACTTTTTTACAACCAACAACCGCGAGAGAGCGAGGGAGGGGGAGTCGCGAAAATCAGAGGATCCCACGGGGTCGAAAATCGGGTGGATGAGAGGGTAGGGGCAAACAAGCGCAGGGCGATGGGCGATGCAACCGTTCAGTCGGCCACGCGTGCTGGCGTGCGCGCTGGGGAAGGGCAAAGAACTCCCAAGTATCCGGATACTCGTATAGAATCCGCGGACAAACTGTGAGCTAGACTTTATACTCCACGTATCTTTCTATGGAATTGAGGGGAACGCTTGGTCTGTGCTGTTAAAAAAGCAATCTTTAAATGGAGAAGAAGAGGCATATGAAATTGTGAACATGAAACGCTCAGATCGGTGTTTATGACGTCAGAAAATCTTCGAAGAATAATGCGAATCACAATCGCACAAAAATTGAGTTTGTATACCTGTATTTGAAGAAGCAGATGTTTAGGGGACAATAGGGGATGCTGTTCGTCGGTGGTTAGGTGACCTGATGGCCTGCGTAAGTTACTTTCCGTCCGTCAGTCGTCTCGGATCTTCGTGTCTGGCCCAAGGGCACACGTCGCTCGACAGCCTACACCTCGTTCCAGTGCGTACATGTGTGCAAAGAAAGCGGTTGAGCAAGCGCCACGGACTTCAATGAGACAATTTGGGTGTCGTCGGCGCAGTCGTTTCATGTGAGTTTACGTGTCCATGCGCGGGGGTCGTGGCTGGTACTGCAGCTTGCCAACCAGCCGATCCAGGCGTTGACCTCTCGACTGATGTGGGATTTTCTGATTGTGCTGCGTGCAGTTGCTTCTGAGAGGATTGGGAGGAGTGACCTGCCTCGTGGCGTATACGGATACTGTATACTACGTAGTACCAGACATCATTTCTTCAGCCAACAATTCTGCACAGAATCTTGCCCTTTCGCTTTTGACCTTCACTCTGTTTGTTGTGGCTTCTTTCTCTTTGGCAAATGGATGCATAGCAATTTCGCTTAAGGTGTTCCAGTATCCTGCGACAGACCCAATTCAGCTGCATTTTTGTACGGAGCGACGCGGGAGTGAATGCGGTTGCTGCTGTTGCCGCATCTTCAACTCATCATTCGCCGACTCGTGCTGCTGATATGCTTGGAATCAGGCAGATGACTTCTGTTCGCCTCAAGAAACGCGCGAAAAAACGGCTGCGACGTATTGTTCCAAGTAAATGTGGTATTAATATGCATTCAGCTAATTCCTGGCTCCATGTTGCTGCGCAATTGACCGTGGTGGCCGCAGGGTAAGCGCTCCTGAGTTGGGCACCACTTCTGGCTCCTTGATCACAGATTCACTCTGTTGGCGATCATGTTCTTTTGTATATGCACAAATTTCCTCAAGATGGCTACAATTGGTATCCAGGAACGCGCGATACAGCCGCCAGAGTCGAGGATGGTACTGCTGCCCATGCGACCGCAAGCACCACAGCAACAGGGCGACCTGATACGATGTGAGTGTGTGCGCCTTTGGTGAATAGCCTGCGTGAAGCTCTCGCAGTTCAAGCACGTTCGGATCGATCATCAGATTGCCAAACGCATTGAGCAACACGACTGTGCCCACTCCTGTATAAGATTGCGCCTTGGGTGTCTTTGGCGGCAGCTTGGTCACCAGATCGGACGCATTGATGAATGCAAACGTCGCTGGCACGACTCGCTTGAACCGCTTAGCGAATGCGTGGTTGCCTACGCGAGGACAGCCGAATGTCGTGCACGTGACGTTGGTTATTCGCAACTGCACGACCAAGTCAAAGCTGCACAGAGCTGCGAGAGCTCCTCCTAACGAATGCCCTGTCACCAGAACATGACGTGGATATTGCTGGTTCAACTGCTTGATGTGGCCCAAGACTCGCTCCTGTATAGACTCGTATGCTGCGTAGAAGCCCGAATGCACTTTTGGAGCATTGCGCTTACAGAAAAGGCGATTGTAAAGTACATTGTCTTGAGAAGCTGGGCTCGATTGCGACAATCCTGAGGGTAACGCACTGAGATCGCACTGATTAGCACTGTGGTGCAGCGTCATGACGGCGTTCAGATCCGTCTTTGCGTTTTTCTTGCTTGAGGTCCCTCTAAATGCGATCACGATCATGCTGTCGGAAGCAGCAATTACACAATGTGTATCTGTCGATGCGTCTCGAACAAGAGCCACGATTGTGAACTTGGGATCGCCTACGAGAGCCTGTAGATTGGTACCCTCATCGTCTTGGTACTGCTTTGTACTACCGCACGCGTAGACAAGTTGTGCAAAATTAAATGCTTCAATCTGCTTTTCCATGATAAAATGCGTTGGATCCAGCCTGTCGATAGTCTCAAGATTCACAAACGTGGCTTTGATGTACACATCGGACGCGTACAAGAAGTACTTGATTCGCTGATGATTCCGTTCGGATGCAGCATTTGCTGTCCCCACAAACCAGCCACACAGGCCCACCGAATCGCATGGAAGCGCGCAATACATGATCGTCAAAAGCCAGACAACGATAGACCATAGAAATGCAGATTGCAGTTGAGCTGCTCCTGTCTGCAGCACATTGATTGTCACAATTTCAATAGTAGTGTTGTTGACAGTCTCAACGATCGGAATTGCGACTTGCGAAAGATCCTGGTACTGAAGAACCCAGCTCGCAATGTGGCCAAACGACGTGATGATCAAGATGGTTTCACGGAGATAGAGCACGAAAATGCTGAACTCGGTGTATATTCTGGCAAAGTCCTGAAGAAAAACGCGCTGAAAGATGCCTTTTGTCCGGTGCGCCTTGTAGCAAGCCACCGTCAACAGGAACAAGTCGGCGAATGAAATCACGACCGAATCTGCGAGCAAATGACTCTGGTTGAGCTCTTTCTGATAAATCCACTTGAGTCGAAGCAATGTGACCACGTTGGTCATGGGCAAGAAATCAAACACAACAGTGTTTCGCCAACTGAGGACGAGACGAAGTACAATGTACGCTGCCACGTAGCATGCGAAGGCTGTGGGGTTCGTGGCATGGTGTCGGAGGCGATGTAGTGCTACCTGTAGACGAGTTTGTGGCTTCTGGCTGATGGGTTGGGAGTTCGTATCTCCCGTTATGCATACGTGGATATGGTCAGCGTACGAGTCGCTGAACCGAGCTAGGGTGAGATACAAGAAGCCAGCAAGAAGCGCATGAGCGACGGAGCGCAGATTCGAATCCAAATCGCCCCTTGGGATGTAAGCATTGTACATCGTGGAAATGAGCGCAAACGAACACGCTATCGATACGTACACGGCCAGTTTCATGATCTCGACTTGAACGTGTTGCCTCTTGGAGTATTGTGCAATGCGTCGTATGAACAATCCCGCCATTACCAGCAGAGTGATTTGAACGAATGCTGTGCCCCAAGTGCCACCGGCACCCATATTTTCGTATAGCATTGAGTTTGTATCCCCAATGGAGAACCCAACGTAAACGACCTGGATCACTGGACCCACCAATACAACGACATGGAGCACGACGTATAGCAACCAGATCTTAAAGCAAGACAGCGTGCCTAGCTTCAAATGCGACTGCTCGAGCCTTCGCACGGCATTTACCTTGAGCGCTTTCTTGTGGAAGGATCCTGCGCGTTTCAATACGTGAGTCGGCATTCTTTGTCCGCGAGTGTCAAGTTGAGTAAGGATGTGGCTTGGCTGGTGCATTGCGCTCTCGATACTTTTGGCGTTGGTAGACACATCTCGTGATGTAGCGCCTGCATCTTCAGCAAACCCTGGATGCGCTGCAACTGGCATGATTTCCACACTGATGTACTTCTCACTGACTTCGTCCAGAAAGCGATCGATTGGATGTCTCTTCGCATCGTTGTCCTGCTCGTACTCGGAGTCATCGTCTCCTCGTGTTTGCTCGGCAGGCTCCACTTTCGTGGCCATGATTTGAAAGTGACGCCCAAAATACCCTCTCATTGGGAATGATAAACCAATCGCATGACATGGGAGTGGATCATTTTCTTATCAGCAAATGCTAAAATTGTCTATGCAGCATACAAAACCAGCGTCTAGCTACTCCACCTTGATTGTGCGGTAGATCTTTCGCACGAACATCAGCGAACTCTGGAAACCGATGAAGCCGAGCATGACGAAGAAGCAGTATGCCATCATGCCCGTGTAGCCGAAGAAAAATGCTGCCTGGAAGAAGCCAGTGAACGCAGTGGCGCTGTTGTAGTACCAGACACTGTAAAGCATCACGAAGAATCCGGTGACGCCACCGGAGATGTACGATCGCCACCACCAGCGATGATCCTCCGTGGACAGCTGGATGTACGTGAGCGAGATGGTCGTGAACGCTGTGACGAACACAAGCATAACGCATGACAGAAAGAGAATGCCGAAGAGCTTGTAGATCGAGTGGCCCCAGATCGCAGCGAAGATGTGGTGCAACTCAATGTATACTGCGCTGAACGGCAGGCATCCAGCGGCGAGAATAAGCAGGTATGGGCTGCGATAGGAAGGAACAGCTGGGACCTCGCGAGCTATCTTGTTCGTGCGACATGGAGCGTTGAAGTCTCCTGTGGTGTTGCGCCCTGCGATTCCGCCCACGATCGTCAATGGGAGCGCCACCAAAATGAACAATGCCAGCACAATCAAGATGGTGCCAAATGGCAGAGCTGCCGAGGAATCGTTCCAGATCGCGACCGAGTTCAAGAATGAAAACACCAGAAGAAGAGGTCCTGGAATCACAAGCACGCTGAGAAGAATGTTCCAGACCCATTTCTGACTAGGAGAATGCACACAAATTAGCTCTGTAAACTATGAGACAGTTGCAACAAGTAAACATACCCGCCAAGTTGTCGGTACATGCGAGCCGCCTGGTAGCCTCCAACGCCAGCGGTGAGAGCGTAAAGGATGATAAAGGCGGCCATCATTCCTCCACGCTTGTTGGGCTTGATTAGACCCAGCAACGACGAAATGAGCACACCGAAAAGCATGGTGAAGAGCTGGGCACCGGCACCGTTCAAGGCGCAGAAGAGACTCAGCTTTGTGGGCACACGGAACACGTCGGCGTGCACAAGTTTCCATCCCGAGTCGTCTTCAATGCCGCTGTCGTCGCCGGCCTCAAGGTCCATGTACCGCGAGAAATCGCGCTTGAGAATACGCAGCATGACGATGGAGAGGAACGCCACGAGCATCATGACGAGGATGAATGAGTTGATGACTGAGATCCAGTGCAGCTCCAGGTCGTCCTGGAATTCGCCTTGGATGGTATTGCGATCTGCATAGAGCAGATCCGAGCGGTAGTGCCACTTGACCGAATACGTGAACAGCGCCTCCGGGTTCTTGCGCACGTTGTCTTCCGACAGAGCGTAGCGGTTTTGCACGTCTGATTCAGTGGTGCTAGTAGTGATGTTGGCGCCGACCAGCTGCAGATATTGTCGGTGTTAGCCCATCGCACCAAGAGGCAACCACTATACAAGACTCGAGCACCTGGTAGATGCCGCCTTGCTCCGGCATGTCGTTGTACGCGATGTCGAAGTGCAGATGCGTGTTGAGGTAGTAGTGCATCTGCGTCATGCCGTCCTGCAGCAAGTAGCCCACTTGCCCCTGCACACGGACGTCGTCCACATACATCTCAAAGTGCACATCACGCAGTTAAGGGATCTCGGGCATTGGATCAGACACACAGAGCGAGCAATACGTAGCAACGATCGCAAAAGAGGATATTTCGTAGTCTTCGTCCACGGCGTCCTTGAAGGCCTGCACCACGTCGGGTGTCATGCTGAGCTTGCATAGCTGCGCGTATGTCTGATCCACGCCAAAGTACACGCGGTAGTCAGTCACGACCTTGCGGCTGCCCGTGAGCAGCTCGCCGAGGTCGTGGTCGTCCCACTGGCGCTCCTTGGGCTTGCAGTACGGCAGCTTGTAGTACTGGTACGTCTCTGTTGGGTTGGCATAAGGGCGGATCTATAAGCAGCGCAAATCAGAATGTGCCACCTTGCGATGCAGAGACAAGGTCGGCTTGGTCGCACTCACCGTGTTGGCCACCACCAGCACCTCGTCGTGGTTCTTGTACGAGTCAGCCGCTTGCACTGGACTGCGCGTCAGCAAAGCGAGGCCGGTGGCCAGCGACAGCCACGAGCGGAGCTGCATTGATTCCTTTTGGCTCTTGTGCTAATGAAGCCAGGCGGCAGTAATCCAGTGGGATTCCCCCCGAAGCGCAATTGGGTCCGAGAATAGTGTGGCCCACAGCTGAGTACACAAGTGCGACAGTGTGGCTTAGATAGAGGGAAAGTTAGATGTTGCACGAATGAATTGGACGGCTTGGTATGGGTAGACACATACTACAACCGCAAGATATTACTGTCTCCACGAAAGATTGGGACACTGAATCCGACGCTATCAGAATATCGGTATCATGTAGTACATTAACGTGGTCTCTAAGGGGTCTAGTGGTACTCTAGATGCCATTTTATGCACAGGTTGAGCGGACGATGTAACCTAAACCAATACGTCCGTCCACTAGCGTACGCTAATAGAAAGAACCCGGAATGTCACTAAATCCTAATGTGAATTTTGGTACATTGTACCCAAT